>JACXGJ010001867.1:0-74975 GCA_016801105.1 Esox niger
TGGTGTCTGCTATGGAGGGGTTATGGTGGAGGAGGTGTCTGCGGTGGAGTGGTTACGGTGGAGGAGGTGTCTGCGGTGGAGTGGTTACGGTGGAGGAGGTGTCTACTGTGGAGTGGTTATGGTGAAGTGGTTATGGTGGAGGTGGTGTCTGCTGTGGAGTGGTTATGGTGGATTGGTTATGGCGGAGGTGGTGTCTGCTGTGGAGTGGTTATGGTGGAGGTGGTGTCTGCTGTGGAGTGGTTATGGTGGAGTGGTTACGGCGGAGGTGGTGTCTGCTGTGGAGTGGTTACGGCGGAGGCGGTGTCTTTTGTGGAGTCTGGAGGAAAAAGAAGGCTCATCAGTTAGAGCCCAGCCAGGCCGGCCCGCTGCGTGAAGGAGAACAACAGGGTGTCACCACGTTCGACATTGATGGATGCACCAAATTCCGTAGGCAACTTGGGCAATTGGACACATTAACAACAGGCACCTGCTTTCCCCCGTACAAATCTATTAAAAGATAACAGCAATGCCGTCTCAGGCTCTATTAGTAAATTATAGCTCTGTCTGCGTGGTAAGTGTGAGGCTCCCCTCTCCCCATCACCCTCCATGCGCTGCTTTCTCATTATTACCAGGCCAACAGCGCCACCAAGTGGACGTCTCGATCCATAGGGGTCTTTCACATATAAATCTGGATTTTTACACACTAACTCTGTACAATGCAGATTCAGTGCCCGAATCGGTCCATTGCACGTTTTCTCCTCTTCCGTTTGCCAAACACTTTTGTCTTTTAACAACATGTTTTCCCATACGTACAAATCACAGCATTACAACTGTCCAAGTTGGACCATTAAATCCATCTTAACAGCTCACAATGAGGGATATTTTGTGTGTGCGTGTGTGTAAGAGAGAGAAAACTAAACTATTCCTGATGAATTAATACAAAACCATGATGCATACAAGCAGTTTACAAGAATGAGGACAAACCTGCCCCACTAAATTGTTTTGAATCACAGAATTGTTCTGATCACAAGGTCCTGACCACCGGTTTCTGGATCGTGCGTGCGTGCGTGCGCACACAGACATAACATGTGACTACAAGGCTGCCCTGACGTAAAGCCGGTGTCATACAAGGATGACTGTGCATTCTGGTTATAATGTGCCTGATATAAAACTGTTATGAGCCACTCAAGGGTCCCAGCATAGAAACATTAAGACCAGTGATTTAGCGATAAAAAGCGTAACCTGAACCTGTTACGACATGCCCAATAAGGTCTCAGGTATGATTCTGTGTGTAACGTAAATCTGCTGTGAGTAAATATTTGACTGAGTGTGTGTGTGTGTGTGTGTGTGTGTGTGCGCGCGCGCCTGACAGGCACAAAAAGTACGACACCAGTAAATAGTTTTACAACCGGCCATTTGTCAAGACGTGTAAATGTCTGCACTTCCGAACAGTGCTGCCGTAAAATTTACAGTCACTCGGAATGTGACAAAGCACAAAAAATACCACATTTTAGTCACTCTTCTCCTTCCAACCACTAAAACCTTCCCCTAAATCTCTTTTCATCCCCCCCAGACGTCTCCTGTCGTCAGATATTGTGCCGTGACAATGCCTTCCAACATCATAGTCCCGACAGAAATATGATATGTGAAACTGCAATGTCACATCACTTAACATGATTTAGCCCACGTTGGCCCACGCCATTTTAATCAATCAAAATTGTCACTTTTATCCTGTAACGATAGCTGGGTAGGATCCTTGTGTTAGGGCAATCGGTAAGACTTATCGGAGCCTCTGATTTATGGCTATAGACAGCTAATGTACTGAAGAGGCATTTTTCTCTATCAAATTGGCAAAGAAGTAGGCCGGTATTACGTCTATTGGGCAGTTGAAGAGAAACATCTCCCTTCAGACTCAGACTTTAAAAGCTATACAGTACATCCCATGTACCGTGCCACTAGACAAGGTTCATTGGTGCTTAAAATCTCCTGATAGATTCTATGGAATAGCTTGGAAACGTGTCTTCTGATCACATCTTCGTGGCTGATCCTCTATTAAACAATGCAAAGCCAGGCCAACCTGTGTCCACCAAATAAGGTTGTCGTGTAGGACAGTCGAGGCTGCAAATAATTATGAATTTGGACAGAAAAATACAAAAGCCAGTTCATATAGTATCTTTCTGGAGGAGCCACGCCAACAACTACAGCAAGCTATTACCTAAATGCAAACTTGACAACAATCTGCAGGTTACAAATAAACAAAAGCAGCAAAAATGTATGGCCTCATAAGTCCGAAATGTACAGTAGACCTGTTTGACATGGGGTGGTTGGACCTACCGAAGCCAATGAACCCCTACGCCTCCGCCTGCAGGGCTTGCGGGAACTTAACTACTCCAGGTGGGCCTCATCAGGGAGAATGTCCCCTTGGGTCCTCTGGCCTGGTTCTTACAGCACCAGCACATCAATTCCACACTCCCCTGCTCTCCCACACAAGCCCCTGGACAGACATACAACAGAAAATATTTTTGTACATTGACATAGCCTGTAATTTTAAGCCATGTGTATAATATAGGCTACAGTATGATATAGGCTACAGTATGTTATGGATTTTGTAAACATTTCTCATACATTTTTTTAATGTTTAAAACACCTCGCATTACATTAAAATTTCTTGCCAAGTTCTTGCAAAGCTAAGCTATTAGTAAAGCTGTTAGCCAAAGCTAAGCTAGCTATTAGCAAAGCACTTACCCAAAACTAAGCTAACTATTAGCAAAGCACTTACCCAAAAATAAACTATTAGCAAAGCATTTACCCAAAACTAAGCTATCTATTAGCAAAGCAGTTAGCCAAAGCTAAGATGGATACAGTCAGGCGGACTCGAAGAAGATTGTTGAAGAAAATTGACTAAGAAGTTCAGAAACAATGTTGGCTGAGGAATACTTCGATTGTTCACTTAATTACCGCCTTCGGTTAATATAAGTTGCGTGGATCAGAATCCCTAGTTGGCTAAGTTATGGTTTTAACTATCCATCTAGTCAAACTTTGTCATCGTTGTTTTTCTCCGCAGTGTAGTTTACAGCATAGTTTAGTAACCTACCGAGATAAACCAATTTTTGCCAGCGTCATTCATTTGTGCTCTGTTGACAGAGCGAAAGATAAGTACACGGTTAATTTCTTTGCGCTATAGTTAACGTAACAACACCCCGTCTGTGAGTCGCTCCTGCAGGTTCATGCTCTACAACATTGGTAGAGTACGAACTTACATATTAGAGCAACATCCCTAATCCAAGCACTTGTTATCGAAAAGCTGGACTTCAGCATCCTTTCGTTAGACTCCGTCCTTCAAAACCGTGCAATTTTTTCAGAATGGAAAATACGTGTATAAGAAATGTCTATATAATTTAATCGAATTAAATTAATAAGCTAGATTTTCTGCAGTTATTACTATTTAAATAGTTTAAGTATCCTCCCAATCAACTTTCTTTACCTTGACTGTGAATGCAGGCTGTGGGTGAATATAATATAAAATGTTTCATTCCCTAGCTTCTGCTGGGATCCAACTGAAATGAAACATAATTTGCAAGCCAGTATAATGTGGTGTGAAAGCCTGACATGGCCAGTAGTTTAAAAAAACACTTTACTGGTGTAAAACTGGGCTATTTAAGTAAGGCTGAACGTATGTAATATATTTACATTTTAATTCTGAATAATTAAGTTCAAATCCGCCGGCCTGGATAGAATTCAATCAATGCATATTTGCCACTCTCAAATACAGTCATGGGCTTTGTTAATAGGTTTTATTATCTTAAAACCATTAAATTTATGTTATTATACTGTTGGTCTCACAGTCGGAATATACCATATTACTGTTTGTATTGGTTTCACAGTGGTGAATATAGCTAAACTTAAACAAATCAACAAGCCAATAAAAATCCTCAAGTTCCACCCTGGCTTCTAATGAACTCTTGATGTGATGCGGATCACAGATATTTCTCTCAACATGTTTATTTTTAATCTGCCCTCTGTACTAATTACAGGATGACCCTGAATGCCCAGCTAACACGTACACACACACACACACACACACACAGACACAAACACCTCCACTTCCCCTATAGCAATATTGCCATCACACTCATCCAAAGAATATTGGAAATTTTCGAAAGAGCAAACCAATAACCTATTACAAAACTATAAGAGATCAATAGCTAATTTCTCTACATTGATTACCACTTGAACATTTAACATGCGCCCCGTGGCCACGAAACACGTTCAGCCGCTTTGGATCCCCATTGGTCCCAGTGAGTATTAAACGTATCGATTCAGACAGAGGACAAAAAATGTCAAGCTGTTCATTAATCTTAATAAAGACTGGACTTGACCAAAGCCCCCTCTGAGTTAAGGGATAGCTCCAATCTACTGAACCGGGAGTATCTGCACAGAGTGACTCGAGCTATCATTTAAGACAATTTAAGATTATCCTTTAACATATGTTTAGAATCATGCTGTTTTTTTTTTTTCTTGTGAATATTTGTATGCCTAATTCTATTGAAACTAGGTCTAAAATGTTCTACTGGCTGTTAATTATAAGTAAATAAATACATTTCAACAGAATAACTGTATTTGTGTTTGTGTGAGCGTATGTGACCACAGATCAAATTGACCAATATTTTCCTTAGCAGGAGCGATAGGGAAAGAGGTTAGAACCCTAAACATTAAATGCAGGTTGGTTCCAAGTGGAGCATTGTTCACTACCTTGCTTAATTTCAGCCAGGTGTTTAAATTCTGGTCATGGCATACTGGGAGTGCCCAGGGGGTCCATCAGACAGTGTAGCAAAATTGGTTCAGCACCACTGTGGGTTGGCAGGGGGATGTCTGACAGGGCTGCCTTGTCTCTTCACACTCTAGTGACTCCTTGTGGCAGGTTGGGTGCATTGTTGTTGTCAGCAGAGTAATGCATTCATCTCTGGCGCTTGTGTTAATGTTATTTAAATGATTTAAATCACTTAAAAAATTGTAAATGCAATTTTTTATTCACTCTAGAAACAAGCTACCCTCAATGCAGTTTAAGAAGAAGCATACGAACGTGCGGTGCATTTACCATATCATAGACCCAGAAGACGTATAACTCACTAGCAGCGTAACTCACAAATACAATTACAAAGAAATAAAGTGTGTTTAGCACACACTAAACCAATTTGCACCAATTCTGTCTTCTGAATTTGGCCATGAAATCTTGCCCACATCGCAATGAATATCTTCTTTTTTCATACATTATGGGAAGTATCTTTTGGCATGCCAATCCCCAACCTGAAATTGGTAACCAATGATGTCATGACATGGCTTATCCATGAGCTGAAGGAGGGTGACATGCTCATGGGGATGGCGGTCATAGATCTTCCAGTCTCATATTGTAAAGAAGATTTTGGGGCCCGGTCTAGGGTCAGGAATCAGGGATTGGCCCAAAACCATTCCTGAATCACCTCTGAATGGTGAAACCTTACATTATCACATGCAATTTCATTGAGGAACTCAATGAGGTGTGTAGCCATTGTAAGACCCGAGAAGTGGTGTATGTCTGGCATCCAATCTTCAGATCTGGCAACACACAGGAATATGTTTCCCCTATGTTGTCCAGATCCATGGACAGTTGCTCATTGGATATTGTGCCAGATGGGTTTGGTAGAAGCCTGCTTAATTAACAAAGATTTACTTACAACAGTTCAGGTTGTAGTTTTGACCCTGTTCAGCGGCTCTCTGTATGATTTATATGCCTTGCTGTCTATCCTGCTCCATGTTGAAAGACATTGCCAGTGTTCAAATGGTTTAGGTATATGCTTATATGCTTATCAGTTGTGGTACTACTGTGGATGGCAATCATTTCCTGTTCATGACAGAATTGCATAGTACATACGTCTTCAACAATCTCTTGGGGACCTCCCAGCCATTCCATCTATTAGATGTACCCCAGAGCTAGCACACCTGAATCAACTTTTTCACTAATTAACAAGCCCTTACCTGTTGAATCATGTGTGCTCGTTCAGGGCTAAAACTAAACTGTGAGATTGCAGGGGGGTCCCCAGGAAATGGTTGAAGACCTATGGTATAGTACATGATAAATGCAGTGGTCTATTGTGGCTTACATTACCAACACCAAGGTTGTGGGTTTGAATTACACAGAGGTTACATACAAATCTATGGCCTCATGATGGTCATTCTGGACTTTTCAATCTGAACACGGTAAGCATAACCATGTGAAATACGTACAGTATATTCACCAAATGGTTGAGTGACGATCATTCAGGAATAATAAGCATAGTGATAGTAAAAGGTATTTTAACAACAGAGAATGAGATTCTATCAAGTTATGCATGTACTTTTTATTAACATTGTCTATTTAAAAGTGAAACATGTCTTTTTAGATGTGTTTTGTACTCAATCAATGTCAGATGTACTTAGATTTGTAAAAAAGGGCTTTATTGACGATCTGATGTGTTTCCTGTACTAAGAATGGTGAAATATTACCACGTACTTGTGTAAATTGCATCAAAGCGTCTGTAAAAATAATATATAGAGCAATATTCGCTTTGGGTAGTACCGGCGTCAGTACACTGTGAGGCAGTGCAGACTCCCGCGTGTGTCCTGTCCCACACACCGTAGGGCGCAGCGAAATTGTAATTCGGGGAAGTAATAGGGAAACTAATAGGGAGTAGCAAAACTGAGTGCACAGAACTATTTGAAATCGCGACATGTCTTCAATAAAAGAGTTTCACTTAAGTTACGACGCACTTAATGAGCTGGATACATTTTCCGAAGGCGATTGTATAACTGGAAGAATTACGTTGGTGTTAAATAAGGAAACCAAAGTCGACAGCCTTTTCATCAAAGCGAAAGGAGACGCGGATGTCTCATGGACGGACGATGACGACTGTTACTCTGCTCACAAAAGATATTTCAAAGTGAAGACGTTCATTATTAATAAAAACCCGCAAGGTAGGAGAGATGATTTGTTTATTATAAGCAGTATACTCGTAGTGATTGCTCGTACGCAAACGTACGGCGCATTTAGAACTTTGGGAACCTATTCTGACTGGCCTAGAGAGTCTTCTTGCCCATTGAGCTTGTTTTTCTCGCCAATTTAGTTTAAAAAAAGATAGTGCCCATAATTGATTAGTTATATGTAGGCTAACTTATTAAGTGCATATCCCGGTCTAACGTAAGTCTTGCATACCTAATCTGCTTTACGTGGATGATTAGCTCTTTATACAATTTTATAAGGTACATTTTCAGTGTCATTGATGAGGCGTTCGGGAGCCACGTGAGAAGGCTCTTTCGGGTGAACAGACCAGAACAGCCGACTCACTGAAAAGACTCGGAATGTCAATCACTAGTAGCAAGTTACATGTTGCCATGTTTCATTGACTGTAAACTGCACAATCACCCGCGGACAGCACAATAAAACCGCTTGAACGCTTCCCCAGCGATCGATCTCTGGGCTGGTTGTGGGAGCGTTCAAATTGTATACAAATGCAGACATCTTCTTAAAAATTCTAGTTTCAATAGCTCTTACATTATTTTCTTAGTTTTATCATTTTTGTATTATTGATCAGGGCGCGGTGAGGAACAATGCACACCCTTTAATCTTTTTTAAATCTGAAGTAAAAACTCTTTCATTTCAATAGCTTCAAAAATAAATATGCCATGACTTTACAAATCTTATACTCTTGATTAGGGCAGGGTGAGGATCAATTCACACCATTTATTTTTTCAAAATCTGAAGATAAAAAAATTGATAGATCTATGACCGATGTTTTCACATGTGACGGTATATTAGATTCTGTCAAACGTGTCATTCTCACTGTATCACGATATGATAAATAACAGTCTGTTTTTGTACCTTTTTATATCACCTCCATTGCTGGTATAAAACATTCCAGTAAACATTGCTTTGAGCAATCTCATGACTTATTGGCCTATGAACCATTATAGACACTGAAGGCTTCGCTTATCTCCTTCACTGTACGTAGTCAATATTCACAGTTATGCAGTTGTTTCTGAGTATCTGTCTTCCTTACTTTGTAGCAAGTTGAAGGCTAACTGAAATTTAAACGAGAATGACCTCATGGGTGGAAGGCTGGAAGAGATATGTCCCTCACTGAAGGCTAACTGCTAACGTTAGATGTTCCAGTTTCTCTGTGGGAAGCGGTATGTTGGGGGTGCGTCGGCCCACCATGTCGCAGGCTCACCACGGGCCGGGTCCGTTCCTTATATTGACGCGCGGCCATACTGTGGACCGATCTGGACTCGCTCGGGGCACCACCCTCTGATCAAATCACCTTCCCTCGACTATTGGCTGATCAAATAATCTTCCCACACCCATGGCTGTGCGCAGTTGTCTGGGGACATCACACAGAGACTAACAAGACTATGCTCACAATATCAAGTCACTTCCAGACTGTGTAATTGTTTACTTAAACAGCTGCACTATACTGACACCAAACTCTGCATTGCCATATAGATGCGTATGTTGTGACTGTAAATGTGAATAAACTGTAAATTAATGTATAGGCTAAACGTGCTGCTCATATCCCATTATTTCATAGGCTCACAAGATTTATGTCAACTTGTGTTTTCTATATCCCTTTATGTTTGGAAGCACTTGCCAAACAGATTGTATTCTCTGTATGTGTAAATATACTAAGCAAATAAAGGTGATTCTGATTATATTCTGGGATTAGTTTTTATGAAACATGTATTTGTTTTATTAAATAGCTTACCAATGTGTTGATAGAGTTCTATAGATGTGTTTTAAACATTATTATAAACCAGGTGGTTTGAATCCTATTGTGTATTGTCCTGAGCAGAATTCAGTTATGAGAACCCCTTTTTATGGCTTTAATTTAATCAGTAACTGGTTTAACATGGCAATAAGGCATCATGTGGGCTTGTCGTATATCGCCAATACACTACAATGCATGGTGACTAAGAATATATAGCCGTGGGTATATTGGGCATATACAGTGTTTCCCTCATTCAGGGAAGCTGAGCGCAGTTTACCATCGCGCTCAATTTACTATTGCACAAGCTTCGGAGCAGAGCAACAACATCCCGCACCCGACGTTTGGAGTGTCAAGAGTAGCGAGTGAGGTCAGTCCAGAGTATCAAACGAGCAAGTGAGGCGATTCATGAGCACGTTTTGAGAATGAGGTTAAAACGGTAATGATAAGAAATAATATTGTTAAGAAAATTAAGTTGACAAGCAAGAGAGACTGGTGTGCAGAGAGGACGTTTTAGCATTTCACGCGTTGGGCCTTTTGTGTTGTTGTGGCCATAGTGTCTGCATCCCCCACGTTGGGAAAAAAGTAGGGGAAACACTGATATACCAACAACCCCTTTTTGTCTTCTTATTGTTTAACTATATTATAGCAGATTAAGATGGTTGGGCTGCGTTCATGTGGCATGAAATTCTGTAAAAATGTAGAATTAGAGGCTGACCTTTTCCCATTCCCCAGACTGTCGCTGTAACCACTATAGCATAGGTAGTTTAACCTATACAAATATTAAACCTTGAATCCATTCACAAATATGTTTACATTGCACAGTTCACATTTGGTCATTAACAGTCACTGTCTGATTCAGCAAAGGCATGATGAGCATAATGTGGTCCATGCAGAGTCCAACTTAACAACACTATGTTGTTTACTTTGCTGTGTGATAACAACAAAACATAAAATAACAGAGAATTGGCATGAAAAACTGACCGGCCAATACTTGGTAAAATCTCACATCGCACTGAATGAAATGTCTGATTTTCGGCCTTCAATTTCCTGGTATTTGGGGGGACATAATAAAAGAAGTCTATTGCTAGGCCAAATTTTTGGTTAGTTACATTTTAGAGAGAATGTTAGCTCTCTGGTATAAAGCTAAAAAAAACTGCTGTAGAATTGTGACATTTTATCATATAACTCAGTACCGGGAATTGACACTAGTTACAAACAGGGAAGCGGTTGAGATGGGATTTTGTAAACAAGTCTTGCCATAGGCAGCTGTTATTTCAAAAATTGCACTTACTTACAAAAGAACAATATAGTAGTCATGCATTAGTCACATTCAGTATCTTGGAACAATATATATGTATATATTTTTGAAAATTCAGAAGAAACTTCTGGATTGCCATAGTGATTGCGGTTTCCTGAATTACACTTGATTGCCCAAAAGTTGCTGTTGCATGTCATCGGATCGTGTTTGGCAATACTGATTGATTTGAATTAAAGGGGCACCTTTGGGTTAATGCTGTGTTGACCACTGCCATTTTTCTAATAGGCAACATACTTCCATCTGGTATCCATGTCTATCCATTTAGTCTCCAAATTCCTGAAGGGTAAGTGGGAAAGCGCTGCCTATTCACTGAGTGACATATCATATGCTGTCTTATCAATCAACTTTCATGTAGAAATATGAATACGCTACATTTACGTTTCAATCCTTTAGCAGCCTTGCTTATCAAGAGTAAATTACTTCTAATACCTGTTGATACAATAAATAAGTCCAATTATTGGTATTTATCGCTGTTTTCATATTGCAGAAGCATGCCATCATCCTTCAGGGGTCCTCATGGAAGAATAATTTACAGGTTAAAAGCCAAGTTGGACAGGGGTTGGTTGAAGAAACATAATTTAGAGAAGGAAATCACCTTTGTCTCCAAAGCTGATTTGAACCCTGGTCTACTGTTGGTGTGTAAACTGCATGATCTAGTCCTTTTTAATCACATATGTGTGAACAAGGCTTTAGATGGGTGGATGGACTGAGCCCTGTTCTCTTCATCCTTCCTTCCAGTCTCCTCAGCACGGCGTGAAGAACAAGTCTCTGGGTATATTCTCCTCAGGTCAGGTCACCATGGATGTCCACATTGAAAGAATGGGTTTCATGCCAGGTAATTAATTCGCAATATGAAGTGTTATGTCTTGATCCACATTAATATGATCTGTTTTATTTCCTGCTGTTTGTCAGTGCAGTTTGGTAAACACCAAGTGTTTCCTTTTGGCACCTGTTGTGTCTTGAATAAAATGGCAGGTTCAACGCTTCTAGTATCTCGGTGGATGAGAGAATGTCAAACCACAATGCTGTCAGCTAGTGTCCTAAACTTACAATCAACTTTTCACATGATATAATATGTACATTTATTTTCATTTCTTTATTCAGTACTGTACATACATTATCGAAGCACTTGTGTTGGTCATTTCTTAAATTGACGTTGAATTATTTTATTTAAACAGTGACACACACTTAAATTTCATACACTGCTCAAAACAATAAAGGAAACACTTAAATCACACATCGGCTGTCGTTGAACAGAATATATTAAAGATCAAAATGTTTACTCTGCATTGTGTAATTTGTTGAGGAAAAAAATGACACATCAATGATCAGTGGAAACCCACATAACCAACCGATTGAGGCTACATTCAAACTAGCACTGAAAATCAAAGAAAAAAAATTAAATCACAGGCTGTTCCAACTTATAATGTCACTCAGTAGTGTGCATGGCCCCCACGTACCTGTATGAACTCCCGACAATGTCTGGGCATGCTCCTGATGAGATGGCGGATGGTGTCCTGGGGGATCTCCTCCCTGATCTGGATCAGGGCATCTGTGAACTCCTGAGCAGTCTGTGGTGTTGCTTGGTGGCGTTGAATGCATTGATACATAAGGTCCCAGAGGTTCTGATTTGGATTCAGATCTGAGGAACGTGAGGGCCAGTCATTGGCATTATTTACTTAGTCATCCAGGAACTGCCTACACACTCTGGCCACATGAGGCCAGGCATTGTCCTGCATCAGGAGGAACCCAGGGCCCACTGCACCAGCGTAAGATCTGACAATCAGTCTGGGTACCGTTGGCTAGCACGTGGAGGTCTGTGCAACCCACCAAGGATATGATGTTGCAGGCAGAATAACGTTAACCACAGCGTCTCCAGAATCTTTTTATGTCTGTCGCATCTGCTCAGTGTGAATCTGCTCTCATCTATGAAAGAAAACTGGGTGCCAATGGCAGACCAGTCAATAGTGGTGTTCTTTAGCGAATGCATGTCGAGCTGCACAGGGCTGGGCTGTGAATGCACGTCCCACAAGAGGGCGTCGGGCCCTCATGCCATTCTCATGGAGTCTGTTACTGACAATTTGGTCAGAAACATGCATTTTGTTGGCCTCAGGCAGTTCTCCCCCTGTTCCTGCTCACACAAAGGAGCAGATACCGGTCCTGCTGCTGGGTTGATAGCTTTCTACGGCCCTGTCCAGCACTCCTCAAGTAACGGCCCATCATCTGGTAGCTCCTCCATGCTCTTAAGACAGTACTGGGAAACACAGCAAACCATGCAACGGCATATAGATGTGCCATCCTGGAGGAGCTGGACTGCCTGTGCAACTTGAATGGGCTGCAACTACCACCTCTTGCTACCTGAAGCAAAACTAGAGAAGAATCCGTCAGGAAGGATAAGGACAGAGCAATGGTTTGTGTCCACCACCTGCAAAACCATTGCCTTTTTTGGGGTTGTCTTGCTGTTACCTCATTAGTGCACCTGTCGTCACTTTCAAAACAGGTGACATTGATTCACAATTGCTTATGCATTCTAACTGGACATATTGATATCCCGGAAGTTTAATTGACATGGTGTTGTACTGTGATGATTACGTGTTCCTTTGTTTAAATTTTTTGAGCAGTGTATATTTCAATAGTGGTTAAAGCCTGTTTAGAAACACAACCTTGTATTGAAATAAAATCATGGCCCATAGACTCCTTTCAGATACTATCAAATAAAATCATAAACTTCCCTTTTAACATTTTGGGTGGATTTTCCCATTACAGGTGAGATGGTGCATATCTGTGCAAACATTGAGAACAATTCCTCCCGTTACCTTAAGACCAAATTCACTCTGAAGCAGAAAATTACTTTTACTTCGTCTGGTGGCAGCAAAAAAACAAATGAGAACACCGTCTGCAAAGTGGTCCAGGACCCTATACCATCCAGCAGCCGACAAAGTGTTACTGAGAAATTGCAGATACCTGCCCACCAGGGATTGTCCATCCTGAACTGTAACATCATAAAAGTAGAGTACATTCTAAAGGTACACACGTGTCGGGCAATAAAGTCCCTTGAAAATCCTAAACAATATTGGTTAAGTAACATTGTTCACATATTCCACCTACTAAATTCTAACAAGCTATTTGTTTTAAAGGTATACTTGGATATTCCTCTTGCCAGAGACCCCGAGGTCAAATTTCCATTGGTTATCGTCCCTTCCAGCTTCTGGTCCAATCAAACCCCTGGCAGGCCAGTCGGGGGTCCCAGTTACAGTGACTTCCCATCTAATACAGACTTGGGGCCGTGTCCTCCTTTCATGGCTCCAGGTGGGAGCCTGTATCCATCTGTTCCACCTGGGTATCCTGAACCTGCAGCAATGGGAGGATTTTGTTATCCTGACCCACAACAGCCACTCCTCTTCCCATCTGGTCCAGTTATTCCTCAAGCGCCATTTGCAAGGTCCACCCCAATAATGCAGGCACCCTACTCTGGTCAAGAGAAAGATCAACCCCCTTCCTACAGCTCCCTCTTTCCTCCATCTGCTCCTGAATAATCTCAATCTAATACCAGTTTAAAAACTATTTGACGGATATGGGAGGCTTATTGAATCAATCAGCTTTTTTAAATAATCAGTGTTTTATGGTTACATTTTTTCAATGCCTTTGTCATCCAAACCTCATACAATAACCAGTCATTGTGCAGTTATACTGAGACATCGCTTTCATGTCTATTGTGTCCATCCAAATGAAAACAAGAATAATCAATGAAGTAGCCTCAATCGTTTACATAATTGGAATATTAAAGACGCTCCCAAATCCAGAGGAACATAAATATGCCTTCAAGGTGATGATTTGGCGGCCGAGTACTTCACCCTCTGCACTGTTCAATATAAAAAAATGTTTTGCTACTTTTCTTCTGACGCTGTCTGAACTGTTCCAAGTCCAACTGGTTTGTACACCAGTGTTTCAGGCAAACATTTCACATACTGTCAAAGCTACACTACAACTCCCCTATGTCAGCCTATTCCTCTAAGTGGCTCTAAAAGATAATGTTATCTTTCTAATAATGCACACATTTGAATTGTACATAGAGGACCATCAAAGAATTCTCACATTATGTTATGCCCAAAACTCAGTATCTTAATATACCGATCAGCCGTAACATTATGACCACCTGCCTGATATTGAGTCCCCCTTTTGCTGCCAAAACAGCCCTGACCCTTCAAGGCATGGACACCATTAGAGCTCTGAAAGTGTGCTGTGGTATCTGGCACCAAAACATTAGAAGGAGATCCTTTAACTCCTGTAAGCTGCAAGGTGGGGCCTCCATGGATCGGACTTGTTTGTCCAGCACATCCCACAGATGCTCAATTGGTTGGAGATCTGGGGAATTTGGAGGCCAAGTCAACACCTTGAACTTGTTGTGTTCCTCAAACCATTCCAGTACCATTTTAGCTTTGTGGCAGGGCGCATGATCCAGCTGAAAGAGGCCATTGTCATCAGGGAATACCGTTGCCATAAAAGGGTGCACATGGTCTGCAACTATGATCAGGTAGGTGGTACGTGTTAAAGTAACATCAACATAAACCGCATAAACAGAACATTGCCCAAAGCATCACACTGGTTCCGCCAGCTTGCCTCCTTCCCATAGTGCATCCTGGTGCCATGTGTTCTCCAGATAAGTGATGCATACGTCCCTGGCTATCCACTTGATGTAAAAGGAAATGTGATTCATCAGACCAGGCCACCTTCCATTGCTCCATGGTCCACTTCTGAGGTTCATTGTAGGCACTTTCAGAAGTGGACCGGGGTCAACATGGGCGCCCTGACTGGTCCCCATATATAACAAACTGCGATGCGCTGTGTGTTCTGAAACCTTTCTATCAGTACCAGCATGAACTTTTTCAGCAATTTGAGCTATAGTAGCTCGTCTGTTGTATCGGACCAGACGGGCCAGTCTTCGCTCCCCACGTGTATCAGTGAGCATTATTCTAATCACTAAACATCTATGACTGTCCACATGTAAATGTACATTTTATTTGTGTGACAACTCAAAAGGAATCTGTGCTTTCATTGTTGGGGTGTTCTACAATAAATCAGCAGCTGGAGAATCTCTAACCAAAGTATCAAAGCCATTCAAAATGTTGCGTTCTCCATGTGTTATCTGGCTCTGGGCCAACCTGTCTGTTTCCTGGACCATGAGATCAATCAGAACGGTATCCAGGTTTTCTGCTTGGCTTCATACCAAAGAACAGTCCTTTGTCGTGGTGTAATAGTCATACACCACACCCTTTGTGCCCTGATAACCATATAGGTAATTTTATGGCTTTTCCAAAACCACTTGTTGACCAAAGTTTAAAGTCTATGAGGGAGTCCTTGGTAAAAACTTTTCTACAGGTAAATCTAATATTTTCCCCAGTGGACCATGTTCTGTCGAAAAGGGAGCTCTGAAAATGTGTTTAAACATTATAAGTGAACCCTAGCTTGTATGCTGACATTGTTTGCAGAGTAAAAGCTCTAGGGAAAAATGTATCTGGATTGTACTGTTACTATCTTAATGTTCACATTTGGAAGCATATTTGGCATTTGGAGGCATCATACCAAGCAATGTTGTCCAACGCCTAGACTATGGGTTGATTAAATAGTAGTTTCCAGAACTATCCAGTGGGTGGCGTGTGTGAGCCCTATTGCTTCTCTATCATTAGGCCTACACATTTTGACAAAAATCAGTAAGACAAATAAACCGCCCAAGTGACCAAACCGCCTTGCTCTTGGCATGCTCAGGGAAATAATTTTCACAGCAGGCCTACAAGGTTTAGGATTAATTTATTTAGCACTGATGGTCAGGCTCTGCCTACAAGAGTTAAAGTGCCTTATTATTTTCCATTGTGTTGGGTCAAAGTAATAGCATGGTATAGAGGCCTCTCATGGCCAGAAAGCAGCGCAATCATTGACAATGCCATTGAGATTGCCATATACATTATACATAATATGTGCATGTCCTTAAGTGTGATGACTCCTTATAATGTCTCTGACACCATTATTGAAGACAACTGCAATTGTAATGTGGTCAACTGAATTAGAGGGAATCACAATTTCAATGGCTGATCTCCTGATGACCTGGTATGTCATTCTCCAACCAAGACGGTTGGTGAACAATGGGATTGTCAACTGAATTTCCCACCCAAATTTCAAGCTGACAATATTAAAAAGACCGATATATTGAATAAAGTTCACGTTACAACAATATTTTGCATACATGAGTCCTCTATCCTTCTCGATGGTCAGAGTATTATTTTTGTGCAAACCCCCTACAATGACATCACTCAGTGTGAGTGGTCTCGGGTGTTCACTAGTTTCTATACTCACAAAGTCTGAAACCTCGCCACGCCTATTTGTACAATGTATCTTTAAAAATGATTTGTATAACCTCAAACTAATGGTTGAACCTAACACCTAACTAAATCAAGACCAAGAAGCTATTCGATTTGGAATTTTGCAGCTGCGTGATCTGATTTTGCGGCTGTGTAACCTACGTTGTAGCTATAGATTCTATAGGAATTGGATACCATAATTTAGGGATCTGAGAAGTTTGTGAGCCGTCAAAATGCCTTCAGTGAAAGACTTGAAAATAAGCTACAATGTAATTAATGATCCAGATACATTTTCGGAAGGAGACTGTATATACGGGAAAATTACTTTGGAGTTAGTAAAGGAAACCAACGTGAAAAGCCTTTTCATCAAAGCGAAAGGGGATGCAGATGTCGATTGGACAGAGCGTACAAAAGATCTCACCAGGCATTACTCTGCACATAAAAGATATTTTAAACTGAAGAAGTTTATTATAGACGAATCTCCAAAAGGTAGGAGGTACTTTATTAACGGAAAAAAACCGAACCACCTAGCGTTGTTTGGGTGCATTCATTCCTCCAAGCAAACTTTTTTCAGTTGCGCAACGTTTCGAAGAGTGGGACAATTTAATCTAACTGATTTACTATTGGACGCATTATAGGTTGGTCCCTCCCTCTTTCCAATTGAAAGTAAAAAATGTTCAGGGGAATGGACGTTTATTTTTTCGCAAATGTTTGGGGATTAACGTTTATTTTCTGCGGAAATGAACTCACCCGATGGCCACACATTTATTCAGTCTACTCGAGGCATTTTTGTTACGGTTTTGACCCCAAACCTTATTTCTGTTGCAGACAATATACTCTCCCCTGGGATCCATATATATCAATTTAGCCTTCAAATTCCTGAGAGGTAAATGGGAAATCAAGCTGTTTCAGAGATTAGACATATTGCTGTTTTATTTGTATTAACATGCATACGTAGACAACATGTATGTACTTTTACATGATATGTAATTTAACATAAGCTTATTCAGAGTGGTCAGTTAGTGCAATCATTTTAAGATAATAGGTGTGACAACCACACAATCCACTAGTAGTAAGTACACACACCTTACTCAATTAGCTGTCAGAAACGTCAAATATTTTTGAAGTCAGACTGGACCCACACAGTGGTCAGGGATAAGCTGATGAGGATGTAAAGAACAGCAGGAATTACAATAGTAAAAAGTTATTTTATCATAAATGTGTTATACCTACCCAAACCACAGCATTTAACTCATTTTAATTCAAGATTCAAACCATGCAGTGTATAATTTAACGTGACACTGTTTTCGTATGTAGAAGCATGCCTTCATCCTTCAGGGGTCTTTACGGAGAGATAGTGTACAAACTGGAAGTCAAGCTGGTCAGGGGTTGGCTGAAGACACTTGAGGTAAAGAAGGAAATCACCTTCGTCTCCAAAGCTGATTTGAACCCGGGCTGGCTTATGGTGTGTAAACTGCATGGCTTCTGTAATCAATCACATAATATGAGAACAGTGGATGCATGTGTCATGTTATAGAACATAAAATCCTCATCTGTTATTTTAGGCTCCTCAGCACGGCGTGAAGAACAAGTCAGTGGGTATTTTCACCTCGGGTCAGGTCACTATGGATGTCCACATTGAAAGAATGGGTTTCATGCCCGGTAATAGATTTTCCACATAAAGTTACGAATTGGTACAGATGAATGTACTCTGTGTCATATCTAGATGTGTCTGTGCAGTTTGTGTGACACAAACTAAACCGTCATTATCAAATATTAACTGATTTATCATCAAGGGATTTTATCATCTGCCAAATATTCAGTTTCAGAAAAAATAAGGTTTGTCCAAACCACACAATTACCCTCCAAGGTACAAGGCACAGTCAAGATATTGAATGCCTTCAACAATGTTTAAAAAACCTGTACAAATTAAAACAATGCTGGATATTTGGAATCTCAGAGGTCTAATTTTCTTTTCCTATTTTATGGTGACTTCTTTCAATACAGGTGAGCGGGTGGATATCCGTGCGAACATCCAGAACAATTCTTCCCGTAACATTAAGCCAATATTCAGTCTGAAGCAGGAAGCGACTTTCACAGCTAGTGGCAGAACAAAGACATCTAAGCAGACAATAATCAAAGTGGTTGGAGAGCCCATCCTGTCCAAAAATAGACAAAGTGTTGCTACGAAATTGAAGATACCTGCTGACCAGGGATTGTCCATCCTGAACTGTGACATAATACAAGTAGAGTACGTTCTAAAGGTACACAAGCATGGGACGATCCCTTCCCTTCATAATAATAGTATTAGAAAGAAGCATTATAACCATGTTATGAATATTCTTGTGACGTTTGTAATCACACACACTGTTTTATTAATGCCAGTGGGCTCGGTGTCTAAGGCAGGTCACTGATGTGCATCTCAAGTTAGAATTTAGCTAATGACTTTTGCAATGTCCCTCCTCAACACGCCGTCTGTTTTACAGGTAAGCTTGGACATTCCTTTTGCCATGAACTCCGAGGTCAGACTTCCATTGGTTATCATGCCTTCCTGGTTCCAGTCCCGCCCCTCGTCCAACAGACCCGTCAGGGTTGAAGGTGGTCCCAGGAACAATCACTTCCCATCTAATACAGACTTTAGACCACGCCCTCCTTCCATGGGTCCAAGGTGGGTGCTGCATCCATCTGTTCTGCCTGTGTGTCCTGAACCTGCAGCCATAGGAGGAAGATGTCATCCGGACCCACGGCAGCTATGTGGACGGATGATTCCTCCACCCCCTACTGCCCCACCATCGTATACACTCCCAAGGTGCCCATTGTTTCCTCAACCTCCATCTATCGCATCACTTCACCCCCCTCTGATGTCATCATGTCCGTCTTCCCAAGAGACGGACCAACCTCCATCTTATTCTTCTCTCTTTCCTGAAACAACTTGTCCTCACACACCATGAACACACCTTTGACAAAGGTCAGAGGCAGCTGATCCACTCGCAATGTGACATAGAGTGCTTTGCAAAAGTTTTCACCCCCCTTGGCTTTTTACCTGTTATATTGGGGGGTGAGTACATTTGCAAGGCACTGTACATTGTAGGTTTGGAAACAGAATGCCAGTATTATGTCCCAGCAGTGTTTCGGATCTATAGCATGCACTTGCACGTTTGTTTTCAGCCATAAAGATGAAAACATTTTTTACTGTAACAGACCTTGAGTTCTGTTTGCCAGTTGATGAATGATGCAGTATTTATAACCATTGCAAATATAGTGCTCAGGGGCCTTTTCTGTCTATCTGTAATGGATTAACTCTATTTAAACAGAATGTGTGGAACTGATCATCATTGACTTGATGAAGGACTACTATTAATACTGCTTTTATTTTGGTTTCAAAAATGCAATACTTGTGCATAACTTTTGAAACTGTCCCTGGATCACTTGTATGGTGCCTTTTTCACTGCCTCTATGAATGAATGTAAACTTTTTTAGCAGCACATTTTCTAAGGTTTAATGATGCAGAGACTTTTGCGATGAACAAATAATGTTTTGAACCTCCCATTTTGGGTTGGATTGGTAATATCTTGTTTATATGTGCACAACTAGAACTACTTCAGTTAGCCATGAAATTGTATTATTTTAGGTATGTGGTTTTGATGAAATTGGACTCTAATTTGCACATGCATGACAGTTCCCCATTTTTTCTCAACAGCACCACTTTCACAACCAGTGGTAACAAAGGAAACCATTTATTGCCATCAAACTGTTTAAAGAAAAAACATAACTATTCAAGAAATAAGTATTTTTCTCAAAACATGGTAAGAATTTGACATGCCTAGAAAATGATTGTGAAACGAATAAAGAAGTATCCTTTTCCCCCCCAGGTTCATCTGGCTCATTAGGGATTTTTGTGGTAATTCATAACATCCTGTTTCTCTGGGATGTGTTTACAAATACCACAGTCGTTTATCAACACAGGAAAGGTCAGGGAGCAAAGCAGTGAAATTAGAAAAAAGCTTGTTGACATTCCCAGTCTGATGCTCTCTACCTCGTGCACCCCAATTTGTGTGTCATGGCGACAACAAGTGTCCCTGACTGCCAGAAAACATTGTGTCTTCAAGTGCATCATTGAATTCCTGTCACTACTGAAGCCAATGTTTTGAACATTAATACCTTCCCTGAATTTCTGCTGTTTCATAAAAAAAATGTACGTGTAAAAGATCAGAATGGGGAATTTCTGACCAATGTTGCAAATATTTTTTCCCAATTTCTCGTTACAAATCCACACATGAAAACTGCAAAAGAATAGAAAACTATATTTACCAAAGACTTTTAGCAAGGCAAGATATGTTAGCAATCGCTAATCATCAAGGGCAGTTGTTTACCTGCCTTTATGTAATGGCACCAGATATGTGGTTTCCATGTCTGAGGAATGACCCTTAATATAAGATGAAATACAAGTGCAGATAAATGCATAGGATAATGATGCAGCTGTTACCAGCAGACCTGGTTCAAGCTGGTCATCCTCTGTTAGCTTTTCAAGTGTTGTTAGCTAGTAATGCATCACAGACTTCCTTTTCTGTGAAACAACTCAGGGAAAAACCTTGACTATTAACTTTTTCTGCATAAATAAATGGTGTACCTGAAAACGTTTCTAAGAGATTGAAGGCGTCAGCAACCAAGATCTTGTCAGTAATAAATGCAGTTTCCCTGATGTATTGTTTTAGCAGAGTGTCGTATTAATTCTTCTTTAGAGGTTTCACTGTTTTGCAGAATTTGGCTAGATTCCCATAGCAATTCGATAATGAAGTAAAACTGTAACATACTTCATGCACAAGTTTCTCAGATGCCTGAAACCCCACCAGTCAGGATTTGAAGCTGTTTTCCTGCCTCAACTCTGTCAAGAAGCACCAGATATGTGGAACTGAGCCAGTTGTTTGTTTTGCACTCAAATGCTTTTTGACAGAGACTGTTCAGCTGCATTGGAATTAAATGCAGTAGTGAAATGCTTTATCGCCAGCTCTGCTTCAGATAAAGCCTAACCGCAATCAACGTTCCTGTAAATAAGGATTTGTCAGAACACTATTAACATCTCAGTAATTTGTGATAATACAAGATGCGTCCCTATGGACATCTCCGATACATGGCATTGGGGATTGGCCATTTACACCGCTAGCCAGATATTCATCAAGTGCCTTTCTAAAAACATAATGAATCAACATAGACTTTGTAGGCCCCTTAAGATTAGGCCTTGTTAGCTTAGTGATTAATTGTGTAAGACTTAGCTCAGTATAGAACTCTGTGTTTACCAGTCCAAGTTACATTTTGCAATGATAATTACCTCAGAAGATATAAAAGTGGGTAAAAGGTGAGTTGGTTTATCATACGTTTCACATAGGGTGGACGATATACACCTACACTTGTGATATTACAATAATTTGCTATTTTAAGAGTAAAAAAAACACTACAACACTAAACAATGAAAGCCAAAGTTCAAAGTTTAGTAGGAAAGAGCACACTGCAAACATAAAACATAAAATACAAAGAAAAAGAGCTGAATATATAAACTGTGTCTAATCCTTATACACACATCATCATATCTATGATCATTAGAACTGGACCAAAACAAATTATTTGAACATACCACAACCTCCCTGATACAGTGCTGTTGCCCTGTTCTTTATCTGTAGTTCTCTTTCTACAAAACCACTCAGAGGCCAATTGACAGTCCACTGAAGACCAGCCACTTACACAGCATATGAACTTTGCTTGACTGCAACACTCCTAATGATCAGTACTACTACATACACGAATGTATCTGATTGTTTGTAATTTTACTCTAGCTTTTACATTTAATGTGTAGTGTGCATACAGACTATTCACAGATGATGTCCCATTTTTGTGATTGGTTGCTTTGGCTTGCTTAAGGAGATTTAGAACCCATGCCATATTAATTGTACTCACATATATTACATCTAAATAGATTTGTTAGACCTTTGCATAAATATAACTTAATAATATGATCATCTGTGTCTAATTGATACATTTATGTAACTGACCACACCCAAGTCAACTTCTTTTGGTCATTGTTCAACATGCTTTTTTTTGTTTTAGCCTTCAATGTTTCATTGTGCGAGACCTTGATCATTGGATGTCAAACATCAACTTATTGAGCCAGAATCGATTCTTTGGTACTGTAGGAGTAGACATTGAAGCTTGCACAAATTTTAAATGGCAGAAAATCCACCATGGCAGAGGTAATGGGGCAAATATGCTTGTTATGAGTAGATGAATCTCTGTACCTGTTGTAAAGTATTGAGTCAAATAGGGTGAGCATGGGGTTCACCGTAAGGTTGACTGGAAATTTCTTGCACTCATTTGGTCGTGGCATGATTGTGAACATAAAGCAGGGCTGTCCAAACCATTTCACTGAGGGCCGTGTGTCCGCAGGTTTTTGGTTTTTCCTATGATTTGGTTCCCAGTTCACACCTAAACAACAAGGTGAAGCTAGAAAATAACCAATTAGTAACCTAATTAGTTAATCAAGTTCAAGGAGAGAGCAAAAAATGTATATGCGTACCTCCTGGAGAGTGTCCTTCACTTGGCTGGATGTTGTGGAGGGGTTTTTCTTTACCATGGAAAGGATCCTACGATCATCCACCACTGTTGTCTTCCGTGGACGTCCAGGCCTTTTTTGCTGCAGAGCTCACCAGTGCATTTTCCCTGGTATATTTCTGATGATTCCTTTTTGAAGCATAAGGATGACCTGTTTCATTCACCTGAGAGCTCCTTTAACTGCATGTTGTGGGTTCACGGCAACAGCTTCCAAATGCGAATTCCACACCTGGAATCAACTCCAAACCTTTTACCTGCTTAATTGATGAAGGTATAATGAACGAATAGCCCACACCTGACCATGAAACAGCTTTTGAGTCAATTGTCCAATTTATTTTGGTCCCCTTGAAAATGAGGGGTCTACATATTAAAGAGCTGTACTTCCTAAACCCGTCTGCCAATGTGGATGTGAGTACCCTCAAATTAAAGCTAAGGGGCTGCACTTTAAGCAAATGCATTATTTTAATTGTAACTAGAATGCATTTTGGTAAACACCCAAAAGAACAAAACGTGTGTCAGTATCCAATCATTTCCAGACCTAACTGTACATACCAAGTGGTTATTATAATTCTATTATTTGTATTGGAGTTGGTTGGAGTTGCCCCAGCACTTTGGTTGTTTTGTTGTTGTTTGTTGGTCAGGAGTGGCCATGTGCACTAGTCTGGATTATTTTTCGTTTACAAAACTTGGTCCATAGATGCCAAATATGTGAAGATTGCTCATTTGGTACTAAATAGCGTCTGAAGCATGTTTAAACTAAATTCAAAATGAAAGTGTCAAGTTTAAGATTATTTTTTTCAGTCATTGGCAGATATGAAAAGAATGAACACCAAAGGAGATGTGGACTTCCAGGATGACCAGTGTACCAGAGTGCAGCCTTCTATTAGGTAGGCTGATTGAAGAGGCGGCTGAGAAGCATGGATTTGAAAGAGAGGGACCTGTAGATCAGCCAGTGTACCAGTGCTGTAGGTGTTAGGGCTAGGTTAGGTTTTGGCATGAAAGTTAGTCAGGTTAATGTAAGGAAAAGGTTACTGGTAAGGGAACTTAGATTTTCTGGATCTCTCCACTAAGATAGTTAAACCTGACAAATCAAAGTTTTTTTCTCAATGTTATGTATGCTTAGGTGTAACGGTAAAACGTACAGTGGATTCCAACAGTGGATTCCAATTCTGTGTTCAGCCAATTTACACCTCTATCGTTTACCAGTTCTGATTGTAAATCTTCATTTCGGGTTCACACACAGCCCTCGTGCCCGTGGAGAACCAATGGGGACATTTTGATGCAACCAATCCCCCACCCGCAGATCCTACAAGGTGGTTGCCACGGGAAACAGTGCACCGTTGTTCATGATGGGGAACAAGTTGTTTGTTCCCTGCGCCTTCAGTCTTGCCATTCTTGTTTTCCACGGTAAGAACTTCTAGCTAAGTTGCCAGTTAGTTTTGCAGATTTTTGTGTTTTTCTTGTTCTCTTCCAAAGTAATCCGCATTTGATGGGGCTACTTCTTTGGCATTGGTGGCATTGTGCTAATGCTATAGTAGCTAACGAAAGTACAGGAATCATATGCATCTACTCATAAATATAAGCAGCGTTTGACTTAGGAACAAATAAACCCACATTTGACTATGTTAATGAAAATGTATGTGTTAATAAGTCATGCCTTAAAAACGCTGTTTGCCTAAAATCAAGTGTTGTGCCGAAAACTTCTCCCATGCCGAAATTCTCTCCCCCTTCGCGTGAACGCGCGCTCTCTCGATTCTCATTGCGGCGACCTGTTTGCTTGTTGTGAGGACAATTTAGCCTACATATTTCGCTGACCTTCGTAGCAAAAACGTTCATTTAATCCTGTACCTCAAGGCAGCAATCGATGACCACGTTGGTCTGCATTTCATTATATTTTTTAAGGCAGGTTGATCGCGTGGGAAGACACTGAAGTTTTTGGCTATAAACAAATGTTCAAAATCGGTCATATCTACCATTTCTTATTTAACAATTTTTTTCTAAAGTGTTAGGATAATAATTCAGCCATCATTGCTCTGAAAGGTTTATTTCTTTTTATAAATTATATTTATAATTTGCTCCTATTTCAGCTATAGAGTCAAATTTGGATAAGACCATTTTCTTGCCTGCCAAACTCAGTAGTGCCACAAAAAGTATTTGACTGTACTCACACTTTAAAGCCAGATGGGGGAGGCGGGCACTGAATGTAATTTTAATTTATCAGACACTCTCAAGTGCAACTTTACCTAGCTTATGCATTCATCTTGGCGGATCAGTCATGGAAAGACCAGATAGAAGCTATAGGGACCATACCAACATGCAGAATGATGTATCGTACAGAAAATCCTCCCTGAGTCAGGTCATCTCCATTCTGTCTGTTCACAATATTACATAAGTTGCCTACTTCATTTAAACATTGATGTAAACCAGACACCTTTAGCCCCGATCGTGTCGTTTGATAATCTTTATGTATAAAAATAACATCTTCATGTGTATAAATCCCACGTTGTCTGACCTGGGCCCATTTCTTCATCCAGTGTTACTTTCATAGTCTAATGCACTATAACTTTATGTTATGTTTTACTCTATTTCTCCGATAGAGGCAGCTGGCTTTACCATAAGGAACGAGCTGCTGGGGAAGTGTCTGCAGGTCCTGCCAGATGCCCCTCCCAGGGTGGGGCTGGAGGAGTGCCGCTCTGGCTCCGCCCTGCAGGAGTGGCACTGGCTCCCCAATGGCCAAGCTCTTGGGAGCCTACACACGGGGGAGTGCCTGAGTGGCCATGAGCGCCATCACAGCGTCCGACTACACCGCTGTGGCCGTGTCCCTCAGGATGGAGCTGGGACTACAGGCGATACGGGAGACGGGGATGGCCAGGCATGGGCTTGCTCCAGGAGGGGCCACCTAACACTGTTAAGAAAGGGGCTCCACCTCACCGCCTGTCATGTGTCCCCCGAAGTCATCCTCTCTGATGAGCGTGGCCTGGCCAGCAAGTGGAGAACATCAGGCAACCTTACTGTCTGTAGCAAGAGAGAGGACCATCGCCACCACCGTCGCCATGGGTCAATGCAGTCTACTGCTCAACCCGTCTCCGCAAGTATGCCGCAAAATTTAAAACAGCCACTCACAGTCCAGAACGAAGATTGTGAGTGGCCATCCTTCAGTAGCCATCTTCAGAAGCCATCCTTCAGTAGCCATCCTTCAGTAGCCATCCTTCAGAAGCCATCCTTCAGAAGCCATCCTTCAGTAGCCATCTTCAGTAGCCATCTTCAGTAGCCATCCTTCAGTAGCCATCTTCAGTAGCCATCCTTCAGTAGCCATCCTTCAGTAGCCATCCTTCAGAAGCCATCCTTCAGTAGCCATCTTCAGTAGCCATCTTCAGAAGCCATCCTTCAGAAGCCATCCTTCAGAAGCCATCCTTCAGTAGCCATCCTTCAGTAGCCATCCTTCAGTAGCCAACCTTCAGTAGCCATCTTCAGTAGCCATCCTTCAGTAGCCATCTTCAGTAGCCAACCTTCAGTAGCCAACCTTCAGTAGCCAACCTTCAATAGCCATCCTTCAGTAGCCAACCTTCAGTAGCCATCCTTCAGTAGCCATCTTCAGTAGCCAACCTTCAGTAGCCAACCTTCAGTAGCCAACCTTCAGTAGCCATCCTTCAGTAGCCATCCTTCAGTAGCCATCTTCTGTAGCCAACCTTCAGTAGCCAACCTTCAGTAGCCATCTTCAGTAGCCAACCTTCAGTAGCCAACCTTCAGTAGCCAACCTTCAGTAGCCATCCTTCAGTAGCCATCTTCAGTAGCCATCCTTTATTTGTGAAGTGCATCGAATAACATGCGTCATTCTTGTGACATGGCACATTACATCTGCGTAGCAATTAAGAAATATAAAAGCAAAAAGAATAACAGAAAATACTAAATGTACATAAAAATAGTGACTAGAAGCTATTTCAAATAATGTAGGATAGGGAATATGGACAGTTTGAATAGAAATATTAAATATAAAAAATGTAAGTGTTGCAGTGCCTGTAAATGGATACATTAAATGTGCTAATGTACCTGAAAGTACATAGAAAGTGGTCAGAGTATATGAAGTGTTCGTGTGATCAATGGATCAGTCATCAGACTGACGTAGATCAAATCTTCAGTTGCTTATTTTCTACCTGTGAACTACAGACATTTTATGTATGCATTCTGCTTTTCGGAGGGTGTTTAAAAATATATTTAATGGTAGAGTTGTTTATTTGTGCCATTTTGCTGGTTTCACAACTTCATTTCAACCTCCCTAGACGCCTTTCTTCGTTCCTTCTGAGAATATTTATCTCTCTTTCTAAATATATAGAAGCTTCAGTGCGGTACAGATCCAGTTTTGTGTGTGTGTTATTATTCCCTGTACTCTGTGAATAGCAGTGGCTCATGCTCTCTAAACCTGTTCTGATTTGATCAACCTGATCTTATCTAGTCCATATACGGCGTCCTTTTCCCTGAACAGCATCAAAAGCAATAAAAACATAGCATAGACGCTCTTATCCAGAGCCATTTACCGTGGTGAGGGAATGTTTTTTTCTATGTCAAGATATCCATGCTAAAATCCCAAAGAGCAAGCAATAATAGGTCAAAGTACATCAGATCTACGGGACTGACCATAACCTTTTTAGTGTCAGTTAGTGGCAACTCCTAATGAAAACTATTTTGATTTCCTGTTGTGACACCATGAAATGTTGAGCGGGTGAAGGCGGGGGGTTGAAGGCCATTCAGAGGCACTGTGTTTGTTTGACAGTTGTCAGATCTGTGTTTGCTTGACCCATTGTCGGACCTGTGTTTGAGTGCCGACCAGAGTCACCTACAATATCATGGTTAGGTGGTTATATCTAGTGGGTGATCCGAAAGCCATTTGTCTGGTCACGTAACAGGGGTTCCTAATAATTCAATAAGGATAGTTAAAATTTGTTCTGGCTGCTAGCAAATTCCCAAGTCCTGACCAAGGGGGCCCCTCGACTGTAGTCTTCTAGAGGTGATACAAAGCTAAATAGCTTCGTTCTTCAATTATACCAAATATTCCAAAACACTCAGTGAAGTTTATAGAAGATTACATGGTGAGATGCAGTAGATACATACATTGTGATCCAGTAAATTTGCCCAGAAAGATAAATTAGTTGACACTGTCCAGGTTATGCCAAGAACTCAGGAGAGAGAAGGCCTTGAGACTGGAGAGAAGTAGACACACATTCCAAACTGATGCATCCTCTATGCTTTTACTTGAACAAAATCATCTCACAAAATCATAGAATCAAATTCTACTTATTTTAATGAATTCTCTAAAACGAACAAATTACTGTACATGCATAGACTGACTATATATTTATAGTACATTGACACGAAAGTCATTGTTGTAGAGCAGTCATGCTAAAATGCAATTATAATACAACTGTACGAAACAGAACTTTGGAATCACTTTGAATCACTTCGGGACCGGGTATGTTTGAGATGGCGTACCGACAAACTGGGTTAATCAGACAAAGGATCTACAGCTTTGAGAAGATATGTTTTAGTTTACTCCAGTGTTGTTCATGAGTTCCCCCCTCCTTTACCAGGGGAAGGTGAGGGTTCCCCTACCACCACTGAAATAGACCCTGAGACCGAGCTGTCCCATCTGACCGAAATCAGTACTCCTGAGGGCCCCTCCATGACATTCTTTACCACAGAGTATGGTGAGTTGGGAAACTTGGGAGTTCGGTTGCTAAAAGAACACTATCGCTGTCCTGTTTATGGGTTCAAGGGAAATCCAAGAAACAAAATGCTCGTATGTCTGCCTTCAACTGTGTGATTTATTCACCACAGGGAGGCGCTAGAGGACTGGGTATTTAATGTTGGAATTGGTAGTGTGGCTGTGTTGATGGCCAACCAACATTCCAGAGTTTATAAAGACCTTTATACAAGCCTCCACACTCTGCAGTGTTAGGGTTTGAATAAAGAATGTGTTTGTTCACTCTAAATAGTTGATTGTATGGGTTTTTGAGATCTTGCCAATCTGTGTGTGTGTGTGTGTTTGTTTGGTACAGGGTTTGGCTGGAAAGTGGTAATGCTGGTGTTGAGTTCCATGGCCTTGGTGCTGGGAACTGTTATACTAACCCTCAACATCAACCAGAGCAGGTAAGAACCTACAAAAGGCAGTCCCAGTGGCCTTCTGGTCTATTGACAAAGTGCCTGAGGGAAATTGGCAGAATAGTGTGCATTTTTTATATTCTTCAAATATCCACTGATGATCCAAAACATTATGAGCACCTGCCTAATATGCTGTTGGTCCACCGTGTGCCAGAAAAACAGTGCCGACTCACCGAGGCATGGCCTCTACAAGACCCCTGAATGTGTCCTGAGATATCTGGCTCCAAGGCTTTAGCAGCAAATCCTTCACGTTTTGTAAGTTTCGAGGTGGAACCGCTGTAGATCGGACTTGTTGGTCCGTCCAGCACATCCCAAAGATGCCCAATCGGATTTAGATATGAGAATTTGGATTCCAGGACAACACTTTGATCTCTTAATCATGTTCCTCAAACCATTCCAGGTGTGCAGTGTGGCAGGGCGCATTATTATTTTGAAAGAGACCACTGCCATCAGGGAACATCACTGTCATGAAGGGGTCTACCTGGTCTGCAGCAATGTTTAGGTAGATGGCACATATCAGATTGACATCCCTCAGGGATTCCCAGGAGAACACTGCCCCAAGCATCACACCCCGTCCACCGGGTTGTCGTCCTCCTAAAGTGCATCCTGGTTCCATCACTTCCCCAGGTCAACGACACACATGTACACTGCTGACCACGTTCTGTGAAAGGAAATGGGACTCATCGATCCAGCCGATCTTCCTCCACTGCTTAAAGGTCCAGTTCTGTCGCCCATGTGCACGTTGTAGGAGCTTTTGACAGTGGACGGCACTGACATGTCTACGCGGCAGGGTGCGTTGCACATTTACACAGGATGCGTTGCACATTTACGCAGGGTGCGTTGCACATTTACCTAGGGTGCGTTGCACATTTACACGGTGCGTTGCACATTCACGCAGGGTGCGTTGCACATTTACCTAGGGTGCGTTGCACATTTACACGGTGCGTTGCACATTTACACAGGGTGCGTTGCACCATTTAAGCAGGGTGTGTTACACATTTACGCAGGGTGCGTAGCACATTTACATAGGTTGCGTTGCACATTTACACGATGCGTTGCACATGTACGCAGGGTGTGTTGCATATTTACGCAGGGTGCGTTGCACATTTAGTCAGGGTGCATTGCTCATTCACGCTGGGTGCATTGCACATTCACGCTGGGTGCGTTGCACATTCACGCAGGGTGCGTTGCACATTCTTCCGTAACCATCATAAACATTTTCTGTGACTTGGCCCACAGTTAACCTTGTGTCAGTTCAGACCAGATGGGATTGGCTTAGTTACACTTGCGCTCGATGAGCCTTCGGTGTCCGAAACCCTGTTGCCAGGTTCTGGTTGTTTCCTCCTCAGACACTCTTGGTGGGTACTCACCACTGCTGACCGGGAGTACCCCACAAAAGCCTTACCGTTTCAGAGATGCTCTGACCCGTTCATCTGGCCAGGCCTTGACATGTGCCTTGACATTGTTAGGAGATGATCCACATTATTCACTTCACCTGTGAGGGGTCATAATGTTTTGGTTTACCAGTGTATATGCTAATTAAACAGGGTGTTGGTGATATATAATCGATTATTTAATTTGTGGTAACAACAGTATAAAACCAAATTGAACTGTTCGATAAGCAGACATGTTACATAAAAAATTGCCAAATAGCACAAATTATTTTAAAGAACCACGCAATATCTTAACATGTTCTTTCTTTAGTTAACTTTTTTGCAAATGTCAGATCAATATTTTCTGATTTATTTCAATCGATTTTCTTTAGTGAAAACTCTAGACACAGGAAGAAATGTGTGTACAGAACCAGTTGTCAAAACATTTTATTTGTTTTTACCACTCTGCTGTTGCCATACCAGTTTTAGTCTTGGGATTTGTGTTTAAACCTGTAGACAGTTAAATACCAACGTTTACCAACGCTAAATCCATTTGATCCTGGGTAAATATTGTATTTTTAGTCAATTTGTCAGATTTTTGTTGGGAGAGATTCTGTCACACACACTGCTTATGTGTTGGTTAACCACAGATTTTAAGTTAATTTGTGGGATTTTGTCGGAATTACAACAGCCACACACAGCAAACCATTTTGCTACTGATTCAGACAGAGAGAGCATGTGGTTTGGGCAGGAGGGATTTTTTATAATTATAGCAAGTGTCTGTAATTCTAAATAGCTGGCACTTTGAAATATATGGTCAGTGTAGGGTACAGCCACAAGTCCTCTGACCCCAACACATTGTCCATTATTTTCAGTGTTCTTTTTGAAAATAAGGAAAAGATCTGACCCATTCTGTTGAACATGAACGTGAACCTAAACGTGGTAGTTTGGATTGCCAGTGACATGTTCTGGGATTGTCCTCTGTTAACATGACCTGTGAATGCCACACATAGACAGTTCAAAGCTAGTTGTTTTTTTATGGTAAAAAAACATGTCTCAGACTAGCCAGACCCAAAGTGGAACTGCAGTGCCCGCAACCGCCCACAAAGCTGCAGCGCTGGAATAAAAACGCCTCCCCTCCCAGGAAGAAGAAGCCGGCGTGTGTGCTGAAGACGTACATCCCGGTGGGGTGGGCCAGTCAGCCGGGATCCCCCGTGCCCAGCGAGAGAGCCCCCCTAACGCAGGATCCCGTGTGCCCTGGCCGCTCTCCCGGCCTGCAGCGTGGAGAGATCCTCGTTGAGTGGAAAGATGGCACCGTCACACCGCTTTTCAACAACAGCTACCCGACTGACTGAGGCCACTGTGTCCCATGTGCACTACAGATCAAAAGTTTGGGTTCTCTTTTTTTCCATGACAGCGTACATGAAATTAGTTCTAGAAGATCAACTCAACTGAACTTTTCTAGAGGGCAGTTTAATTGCTTCTTTATTCAGCACAAAAGCTTACAGTTTTGTTAATATAATTGCAAAAGGATTTTCTAGTGATCAAATAGCCTTTTAAAATGAGATACTTGGATTAGCAAACACAATGTGCCACTGGAACACAGGCCTGATGGTTGCTGATAAGCCTCTATACGCGTATGTTGATATTCCATTGAAAATCAGCCATTTCCTGCTACAAGATTCATCTTTTACATTAACAATGTCTACATAGTATTTCCGATCAATTTGATGTAATGGGCAAGAAAATGTGCTTATTCTTTAAAAGACAAGGACATTTCTAAGTGAGCCCAAACTTGTGAACGTTAGCGTGTGTCTCTGTGTCTGTGTGAGAGGTGGAGAAGCAGGAAGGGATCTGAGAAACTGCTTTAGGGCCTGAGACATTTCTATGCGATGCATTTTAATATTCCGTAACACGAGAAGTGTATTGATTTGGGTCTGCATAGCCAGCATGTTACACACTCTTAATGGAATGTCTGGAGAGCACTTACTTCTCTTAGATCTCGACATCTGGCCAAACTCGGATGAAAGGTAGCGAAGGAGCCCTGCCAGAAGATATAGCTGGGCCTGGTTAAAGTGTGGCTACGGTATGATCCAAGCACCAGATGAGCTGGACAAATATGCTTTCACTCTAACTTAGTGAGACGTGACCAGGTGCTTCCAGCAGGTGTACGTTTCTGAAAGATACAGTACAAACTCTTGTCATAACATTAGGCTAGTGAAGGATGTTCTCGGTAATTCCTGAGTTATTTGTTCTATTGCTATCACACCAATTTCTTGCTACTGCATTAGTTATCACTGTCTAATGATGGCAACCGAGTGCAGTTGAATGGAAATAGGACAGAATAATCCTAGTTTTTGCAATGTTAAATGATATCGTTTTAGCTATAGTACAATGGCAGTCTGTGTGGAAGTGCAATGTGAAACAACATATGAATCGGTCAAATATGAGGAAAAGAACATTCTTAAGGTATTTTGCATGTGCACTAATATTGAAAATGTTGAAAGTGAAACCTTCTAAAATGTTAATACGTTCCAATACATTTCAGGCCAATACATTTCATGGGTTTAAGGACAAATCAAACCATCTGCCAATGTACTGTTTCTGTGTTGAAATTTTAGCATTTTTTATTTCAAATAAATAGTGTCCATTACTACATGTGAATCCATGTTTATAGGCTATGTATATGGCTTTATAGTAAATCTGGTTCAAACCGCCTAAAACCAACATGCATAATGAGCAGGCTGCGCATCTACTATATTACTTTGTCACTGTGGATCTCTAAACTGGTGGCTATGTGCTGGCGTGCCGTAACATGTTGTGGGGAGGTTGGTATGCTGTCCTCAAACAAGTGCATGAACATCTCGTTCCAAAATGTTTTGAGTCAGAAAAAATAGAGGCGTCAGAACAGCAGGGCTGTTGTGAATTGGATTCAGCTGGGACTTTCAGTCAAACTTGTCTCAGAGTTGTTGTGACACCAATACGCACGATTACCCACAGATGCTGTCTTCATTCAACCAGCCTTTTGTTGTGGAAATCTTCCTGCTCAGCAGGAAATGCAGAATTTTATACTCAATGTTTACTTTAAGAAAAATATTTCAGCCCTAAGAATGTATATTGGATATAGTACAGATAACAATTCACACATCCTGTTGTTCCAAGGAGACAGGGAAAACACGCCATTACTTTGTTAACAACAGCCAGGAATTATTTCATAATTTTGAAACAAGAAATGTAAACTCTTTTCAAAATGTAATGAAGTACTTTCGTGTTTTTTAAGAAGCGGCAAAACAGGTGCCAACAATTAAATGAGGGAAGAACATCTGAAAGACTACAACAATCAATCAAGGAACGCTACATGATTGAACATGCATGAACACTCCCAGGCACCCAAACAGTCTTTTAATTACTCCTGGGTGTACTGGGAAATATGCTCCAGGCTAAGACTGAGAGGTTTCCCTTATAAATAAAGCAACAGTCTCCTGGCAATCCTCTAGTAACCTTATGTTAAGCCTTTTGACAACTCAAATGTTTGCCTTTTTCCATCGAAATTGGTGGAATGATATATTGATCTGGCTCTATTATTGAACTTTAATTTAGAGACTATAATTGGATTAGAAACTGTAATTTATTGAGGACACAACAGTGAACTGGAAATATAGTTTTCATTCTACAGGTTGTTGTCTTTTACTTTCATGTTCTGTCATTCAACACGGTAGCACAGTAACAAATGCATGCTACTGTTGCCATAGAGTCACAAAGTGAAATCTGGGACATGTTCATACAGATTTAGATTAGATTCAGTTGAACTTTATTGTCATTGTACAAGTACAGCACAGCGAAATGCAGTTGGCATTTAACCAGAAGTGAAAATAGACGTGTATAGAAAATGTACAAGTGTGACAATTATGAACAATATATGTTATAGGTGGGATGTATAAATGTGCAATGAAGGAAAATTGAAGGGGCAAGGTGCAACTGAAATGCAGGGATAGCAGCAATGAGGTTCCCGAGGTAGACATGTACATGTAACAACTGAGGAGGTCCTTATCAGACTTTGCAAGGCAGTGTCAGAGTCCAGTAGGGCTTGGAAGTAGTGCAACATGGTCCCTGAGAGGCGGTACTAAGTGGTGGGCGGGCGGGTGGATGTGGTTAGTGGCGGGTCACAAAGTTCAGCAGGGTTACGGTAGATACATGGACACTGTTCCTGAGCCTGCTGGTGCACAAACAGATGTTGGCATGGATGTGAAGGGTCCCTGCTGATGCTGTGCACTCTGTGCAGACAACCCCTGGGCTGGAGGTCTACGGTCGCTCAGAGCTGGGCACCGGTGATGCGCTGGGCGGTTTTCACCACCCGTTGCAGGGCCTTCCGGTCAGCCACGGAGCATCTCCCAAACCACCCCCGTGCCGTTACTCTGAATACTCTCGACTGTTCAGCGGTAAAAGTTCCCAAGAAACCTGGGAGACAGACAGGCCTACTTCAGCCTCCTCAACAATTACAGGCACTGCTGCGCCTTTAGGACCAGGGTGGAGGTGATGAGGGTCCAGGAGAGGTCCTTGGAGATGTGGACACCCAGGAATTTGAAGCTGGACACAAGCTCAGTGCCATCGATGAGAACTGGGGCGTGATAACTCTACATTTGTGGCCAAATCGATCAATCAATAATGCATTTTATGAATCTGTTTTCACATCAGCAGTTGTCACAGGTATGGTCCAAGGGCTCATGCCATCAGAACAGGAAGCGAGGAAAGTTAGACACCCCACTCCCTCACTACACCGGCACAATGATATGGCAGCGTAAACCGAAGGAGGTTGAGAAGGGGTAGGAGGAATTTGGGTTTACATAATGCGTAGTACATCTACTGACTTCCTACTTTTTATTGTCATGGCACTTTGGGTTTTATAAATACAAAGTCAGAGGGTTTGTGTTAGGTGATGATTTTTTTATTTAACCCTGGTATGTCCTTGTGAGATGGAAAATTCAACTGGCAAGGAAAACAATGAGTTCTCATGTTGTGTTGATAGATCCTGGTCTTAGGGGTGGGTATTGGCAAGTACCTTGTGATACAATATATATTACGATACACATGTTAACGATTCAATGCATCACGATGTCACAACTGAATCATGATACTTATTGAAGTGCTGAAGAAAACCTAATTAATATTAGGCTATATACTTGAAAGGACAATCTTTAGCTCAAGCCCAATGGTCAACCCCTAATAGAAAAATACATTTTAAATGACTTAGAACTTCTATATGTGGCCGTTTAGACTCCAATAGAAATATTGAATGCTGCTGCTGATTAATCAAAATTCTTAAAATAAATATTTTACCACACATTACAAACAAAAAGCAAAAACGAATTACAATTACAAGTTATTTTATTTAAAGAGCACGTACTCTTTAATTTGACATCACATTAATGTAACTTGGAATAATATAAATGTTCTCACCTTAACAATCAAATGAAAGAAATGAACGTCTGCGTTTGCTTAAAACAATACGTATTGCAACAAGATTGAGCGAGCAGTCAAATTAGGTCCGGACAGCTGATCATAACGTATGATCATAATAAAGTGAACACAAAAAAAATCTCAAGACGTGAATTGTTATAAATTATAAGGGGAAGTATGTGGCGTACAGCTTTTGGCAGATACAGACATCGTGATCGGGTGAGAACGTCGTCAGCGACGCACCATATTACTACTTCTTCGCTTGCTAGTGAAAGTGCACAAGCGAAACTTTTGCAGATAGAATACTTTAGTCTGATAGACAAAACAAAACGGACAAGTAATTAATGGCGATTTCCATATTTGAATGAAATCGGAAGAAACGCGAGAAAACAACCAACTAGTCCCCAAAAGTATGCGGCTGCTTGTATGTGACCTGGGTGGTGTAGCTGTTTAAGCTCCTGCCTACAGGACAAAAGTACAGCTGAAGTATGGCGTTGAACACAGCTATTCCAAACCGTTTTCAATTGTCCCCACTATCTGTCCTCTGTCAAAGAAAGCATATAATACCAAGGAAGGGAGTTCCCTTAGGGGCTTTGAGAGATGAGCAATCTACAAGGAAGTTCCTTTAGGGGCTTTGAGTGAAGAGCACCCTACGAGGAAGTTCACCACTAAGCTGTTAGGCCATGATAGCATGCTGCTTTACCTAAAATGACCTTAAATGAGATGACTTACAAGGGTCTTTAATTAATCTGTAAGATGGGGTTTGCTAAACATTTATTCCATTGTTTTACTGGAACTTCTCATTGAGATTCGCTGGATGCTTATTCCAGCAGAATCTGAGGAGTTTGACCAGTTAAGAAATAATGCTCAGGATCTTTGTTTTTTTCTCTCTTTTCAGGAGAAGGTATTTGTTTCCCTAATTGTGTTTTTCTTGCTAATGTGTTTTGACACACTGATGACCTCAACCAACCAGAGAAGAATAATCCCTAAATGGTCCTGACATTTTGGCCTGTGTGAAAATCACAATTTATCCAACCATTATAATAAATAAACACCAATTGCCATAGCTGGTTTACTAGATGTGAGTTACAGCACTGTTTAAATAGGACAGCTGTAACCCAGTGCTTTGATTAAATTTCAAAGATTAATGAGAAATATCTGTTTGTTTACAATATGTCTGGAAAATTAGGGTTTAGTTGAGGTGAGTGCTATTATGATAAATATGGTAGTTTGCTCATTTGTTAGACTGATTAGAAGACTTTGCTGTAGCATATATAGCACTGTCAAATAGACTCAATGTAGCAAGGACATGGTGGATTTATTCATATTGATTATTGTCATTTGGTGATTGTTGTCATATATGTGTGCCGCGATACAGTTGACTTCAGGCTATTCAGAACTCAGTATTTCAATAAAAGGCCTCTTGTCAGGCAACACTGGTTTCTTATCGAGACAGAAACAGATTTGGTTCAACTGCTGGGTAGAGTAAATTGTGGATTTCTTTATTCACACTGCATTGGAGATGATCGTGATGTATGCAGCCTACAATATAATATTTGCAACTTCCAACTATTCAGAACTCAAGGTCTTCCGAAGAAAATGCCTCTAATCAGGTCAAACTGGTTCTTAATGCCAGGGTACCAAAACAAAATAAAAACAAGAAAACCAGACCAAACTAGATAAGCTATTTAAGTCGGCTGCAGTAAGATAGAGGTGCAGGCAAAAGACAATCATTTATTGTTGCTTTGGCATATGCTATATTTGCTGTTAAACCAGGATATTTGTTTAGTTAATCTCAGAATGGGAGTGTCAGATTATTCTGTGATTTGTATGGTAAATTGAAAAAACAAATATCTAACACTGATCCACGTTTAGACGTGATTATAGAAAAGGCCTCATTTTATACCTCGTCAGACCCTGGTTTTCAAAGCCCTGACTGATGGAAAAATTCCTAGACTTTTTTCTGGATGTTCTGGAGGCCGTTGGAATTGGTGGTCCTTTCTGTACCAGCACTCTGTCAGGGTCTGAACCGTATGTTCTGGACCTGTGTGCTCCGATCTCTATCCATCCCACCTCTCACATTTTCCTCCCTGGATGGTTTTGGTCTGAATGTGGAAAATGTACAACAACACTTCGTGAATGTCAGTATGTCTCTTTTCTCCTGCTGTTTAAATACAGGTTAATGAATAGGTCGTTCCGGTCTGGTAAACAGCAGGCTGGCGTTGAAGAACCAACCCCTACAGGGGAAGTGGGCATGGCCACTTCTGTAAAGCAGGGTTCACCCTTGAGAGCTACCGTCTTTCAAACCTCCAACTCAGGTCAGAGCAGTGCTAGGTGGGTTATGGTTGTCTAGTTTATTCATTAATACATTTATTAATAAAGTCCCACCAGGCTTAATGCTTCTGCCTCAAAAACTCACAGACACTTGGATTTCCATTGACCAACAGGTCAGATAGTTTAAGCCCACGGCACAAGGCCTGACATAGTTTATAGAGAGATTACCTGAATTAAATGTAGAAGGAAATGAACTTCCAATTAACTATACACACACGCTTGCCTATACCACATAACCATAAGGAATATACAATTTCTGTTTCTTCTGTTATTCATCTTGCTGTAGGGGAATTCCAGGGATGTTTATCACACATTTTACTATCTAGTTTTACAGTGGTTCTTTAAACATGCTGCCATATAACACTGTGGTCAGAACTGCTCAACTGTTTTAACATTCTGATTCAGCAGCTTAATATTGTTTAGTTGAGGATGGCTTCAGTGCCCTAACTTGAATCCAAAGTGTGACTGCTTAGCTTAAAGGGGCCATTTGCAAGATTGTTACTTTTAGCCTGAATACAAGCATATATTACCAGACAAAATAGATAGATCAGATATTTATTTCCTACAAAAATTGTTATGAGTCCTTCAGACATTTCCCCTTTAACCGTCACATTGAACTGTATTATTTCACATGGACTGTTTCCTCATATTTGCTTTAGACTCTCGGATTACTACCAAACGTGTCTTCAACCGTCCTAGACTAGCTAATGCTATTCCTGTCCTGTTCAGTTAGGGATCAGGAGGTGAGAAGTTGTGTTGTTAAAATTAAAATATATTTTATAAAGCCCTTTTTACATCAGTTGTCAGAAAGTGCTTTCACAAAAACTCAGCCTTACTGTCAGAAAAAGATTACAGAAAGGTATTTCATGCAGTCATAGGTAATTGGCATGACTGGGGACTAGCATATTTTGCAATACCAGAATGTTTTTAACTTGATGCCCGACAGTTTGTGTATTCCGTGTACGTTCCAGAAGTTGACTTCACTCACTGGGTCCTTTTGTTCAGGACTATTCTGTTTGTATGTTTAGCCTTTCTTTACCACCATTAGTGTTTTAATGCACAGGGAAGCTGATAAGAGGTTAACAGCCATGTATAACAAAAACCCTAAGAATAGATGTAATATATTATCAAAATTACACCTACAATATCACAGCTCTATCACTAAAATCTCTATAGCAGACATAACATGGTTTCACTCTTTGGTGTTATGTTGCTTTAGTATCCTCTGAAGCTTTGTCAGGTTGGATGGGGAAAACTGCTTCACAGCCATTTTAAGGACTGTCGAGAGATTTTCGATCGGTTTCAGATCCAAGCTCTGACCCATGTAAATATGATATTTCTGTCATTTTAATACCTATGGAGAAATTTGTAAAAACCTGTTTTTGCTTGCTCATTGTGGTGTATTCTGTGTAGATTGATGGGGGAAAAATTAACACAGTCCATTTTAGAAAAAGGCTGTAAATGATGGCACTTTGAAAGCACTTTGATTTCTTTGGTGACTAGCACACACACCACATTAGCTTTTCTGTATCAGTATTTCCATATACATTCTGACCTGAATCAACTACTTCCTCTAGAAGTTTTTGAAAGTAATTTCATATTATTTTCAGTAAAAGACCATTTTTATGTCTTATTTCAAGTAAAAATATGTACAGTGTTAAATAAATGGGATTATATTCCTTTAAAACATACATTTACATTTTAGTCAACACATCCAAAAGATTGTTGTTTTGACATTAGTGGCTCTGGGATTTAAACCAGCAATTTTTCAGTTTTCTAATTAGACTATTTCCCAGAATGTATTCCAATACTTGTCTTGGAATATTGTGAATAGTATTTGAACCCAGGTCTGGCACTGCTGCTATGTGTTGCCCAAGGGAAACTTCTGTAAACATTTTGGTTGGAATGGATGGACAATAATAGTTGTCTTTAAGCTGTTTCTCTTTTAATGTTTTAACAAAGTAGTTGTCACTAGAAAGCTGGAGAAATGTTTAAGATTGAGAAAATACCAGTAATTAGTACTTTTTTCCGGATGTCTTCCTAAAAGTAGTTTAACGTTTCAAACATTATTGCTTCATAAACATGTGTCCGTATCCAGGGGTGTTGACTCCCTAATGTAAACAAGATCTTTCTGAGAGGATTAAAAGTTTCCCCAGGCGTTTGATGGTTTCCCTCCAATTGATCCTTGTGGTTTTCCCCTGGGCTATGGTGAACGGGAAAGTAGTCTCTATGAGAGAGGAAACATTTTGTATTTTGATGTAGTGTTGAAGGTTTTGTTGTCAACAACCATCACTTTTCTTGTAAAGGAAACTTGAGGTTTTCAGTGCCCCTTTAACTCCGGATCATACCGTGGAGTCCACCACAGAGAAAAAGTTCCCCCAGGGAGCAGAGTCCTTCACGCGGTAATAAGGGGAAATTTGACTACTCTTGTGGACTAAAAGAATTGCCAAGAATTCCCAAATAAACCAAAAAAACGCATCATTCCACTCATAGTATTTCCCTGCTGCTTTCCAGTGTGTTACTGTTAGTGTTTGCATGCCAGAGCCAATGCCCGAATCCTTCTCTGTAAAGATAAGCTGGCCAGTTGATCTGTCAAATGGCCAAAGATGGCTGCTTTTGGATGATCTTACCCTGTGTTCTTTCCACCAGTTCTTGGACAGGGTTTTGACGTGTTGTAGAGCCAGACAGAGTTCTGGTACAGAAAGCTTTTAGGTGAGCACACATGGCCGACACATGGCAAGGTCCGTCCCCCCAGGGGTCTTTCTCTCTACGGCGCTGGGCCCTCAACCAGCAGTTTCAGGGCCTGCTAGGTGCAGAGACACTGTGCTATCAGTGGGTGACAATCCATTGAAATCTATTTTTGCAGCATTACACAGGAAGCAATATATTGCCTGAAGGCTCGGGGTGCAGGTTGTTTTAAATGTTCAGTGAGGAATGAGAAGAGTCACAAATCTAATGTTTACTGAGCTGAAGTCTGCTTATCTTGACCACACAAGATGTCCGGTATCTTCTCTGATCAGTTTTTTTTGTCTTTTTGTGATTGGTTTAATCTTCAACAAAAAAAGCGTATCAAATTGGATATTGATGTGGAGCTTGACTTGGATAATGAAGATCTTTTCACTTTGTGGCCCTGACTTTTGCCATAACTCATAAGTTTTCGTGTCAATGTCTATGGGATCATTGTTTAGCTATATGATTATGTGCCTTGCAAGGAGTTTGGAGAGATTGGCTGGTACTTTAGCAGACAAGATGTTCATGTGGAGTGAGGTCTTCTGGCTGCTACCATCAGCAGTTACATAATCAAGTAAACACAATAACCTTGACTCCTAGACTGTTCCTGATCTGTCAGATAGCTGTTGCTTTTGTCTATTTTGGTGAGTTTTTTTCAGTGTTTCACTGTAGAGGTAGTCCTATGCCCAGACCATGTGCGGATTTCTTCTTTTATGACAAATTCCAAATTCTATTTTGGTATACGGATTTGTCTGCCTCATAATGGCTTCCTTGACTTTAAAGTGACACCTCTTTGCTGGCGGGCAGCAATAGCTGACTCCAAATGCAAAGCCAATAAATCAATAAAATGTTTTTATTAATATGTTTTAAATCAGCAATTGTCACAAAGTGCTTATAGATACACACAGCCTGAAGAGCAAGCAACAATGGGAAATTGATGCACATTGGCTGGGGAAAAAATAGAAATGTAGAGAGGAGTCAGACTAATACAGTGGGGAGAACAAGTATTTGATACACTGCTGATTTAGCAGGTTTTCCTACTTACAAAGCATGTAGAGGTCCAGATAATATGATTTTTAAATAATTAATTTGCATTTTATTGCATGACATAAATATTTGATACATCAGAAAAGCAGAAATTAATATTTGGTACAGAAACCTTTGTTTGCAATTACAGAGATCATATGTGTCCTGTAGTTCTTGACCAGGTTTGCACACAACTGCGACAGGGATTTTGGCCCACTCCTCCATACAGACCTTCTCCAGATCCTTCAGGTTTCAGGGCTGTCGCTGGGCAATACAAACTTTCAGCTCTCTCCAAAGATTTTCTATTGGGTTCAGGTCTAGAGACTGGCTAGGCCACTCCAGGACCTAAGATGCACCTTACGGAGCCACTCCTTAGTTGCCCTGGCTGTGTGTTTCTGGTCGTTGTCATGCTGGAAGACCCAGCCACGACCCATCTTCAATGCTCTTACTGAGGGAAGGAGGTTGTTGGCCAAGATCTCACGATGCATGGCTTCATCCATCCTCCCCTCAATACGGTGCAGTCGTCCTGTCCCCTTTGCAGGAGACTTCTGTCTTCGTATTTTGTCTGCCCTAATATTAAGTCAATATAGTCCCCTTGAAGATCATTGAAAGAAACATATGTTTTGAAAGAGTCTTTGGCTTTTTTTACTCAGTGAAGTGTTATATAAGGCTTTGGCTTGTGTTCTCAGTGTTATACAACATAGACATCAGTCCAGGCGCAAATACTTCTGTTGTTTGAACAGTCCTCCCTGGTTGGCACGAGAAGACCTATGGTAAATACTATCCATCTAGTTACGCCTGTTGAATTGCGATGGATGTTAAATATGATATGATTTAAATTAAGATTAATAACATCTGACACCTAATCTCTATTCCAAACAATTGACAAGTAATTGACAAAATAAAGCAAACACATATTACGAGCTGACAGAATATTACAAAGATTTGGAACAGAATACTTTTTTGAGTGTGGCAACACGATTCTTCTGTGAGGAAATTCCCTTGTTTTGTTCATGGTGGTGGAAACCGTGGTGCTAGTCACAGGTGTTAAATAAGGCTGAACAGTGTTGTCCGTCCGCTAACAATGCCTTTCAAAGTTACTGAGATCCATCCGCTTACTGTCTCTAAAGTTTAAGATAAAAGATCACATCTGAAACAGTTACTCTTATCTCCCCCTTTCTCCAGAATGACAATCATTTGTAATTATCTGCTTATGACTTTGCTCCCTGGAGAGATTCAGTTTTAAGACATAACCCTGAGTTTCGTGGGACATTAATTTCGCACCTCAGTGGAAACACATTTTTTCAACGCACTGTGCTTCGTAAAGTTAAAATACTTGTGTTTCCAATTTTTTTTGCAAATACTTGTAGAGGTTAAATCCATCTTAAGTCAACAATTATATGTAATATCCCAGTATTATATAATTGTGTTGAGGACCCAAAGTCTGGCTTCCACAACAAACATTAAACAACAAGCTTTCACTCTAAAACTAATCTGTCTTAGATCACCAAAACACAATCCTTTGATAAAAATGCCAGGGATGTGTTGCCATTATATAACCAGCTGAATCTGACCTCAACCACGGTGGGTAGAAAATAACATCGATCTTCAGACGAATAAAGCACCGGCAATCTGTGCAAACATCCTCCGGGTTTTACAACCTAATAAGACTGACATTACTTTAAGGTCGGTGGTATGCAACCACGGAGATGCTGCTGGAGAACACAAGCCCCGGCAGGCCGCAGCCAGTCAGTGGATGAACCAGGTTTGGTGGGTGTTTTCAGCCCCTTGAAGCTGATCCCCTGGGGCACAAGAAGAATGGATGAGGGAAATGAAAAACAGGACTCCTGATGTGTAGTGGGGGGGGGGTAGTTACATCCCTTAGCAATCATATAATGGACATACACTTTTAAACCCTAAAGGTGCCTTATTCTTATTATGGGCTGGTTGACAACGTAATTACCACAGTAAAACATTCCACTGTCTGATATACCACAGCTTTTAGCCAATCGGCATTGAGGGCTCAGGCCAATTAGTTCAGACAGTGAAATGTTTTTCTGTGGTAATTATGTTGGCAACCACAGAAAAACATTTCACTTTCATATATACCACAGCTTTTAGCCAATCGGCATTGAGGGCTCAGGCCAATTAGTTCAGAATGAAAGGTGACAGATTCATCAAAAGGAGAACATGTTGTAGCTGTTATATTATATAATTACTATGAGGAGCTTTGCTGATGTGCCTGTTTCAGACTTCCTGAAGTGAACGACTATTGTATCAAACCCACAATAAAGTACAATCTTCATGTCGTGCGGATTTATTATGACACTTGAAACAAACTTGTAACGGCCATGAACAGCATCGCCAACACCTACGCATGTCTTACATGACAGTTGAAACGCAGGCCACAAAGACTACAGACTTGTAACTCTAGTATGTGTGTGGGTGTGTGTTCGCAAGGGTGGGTGTGTGTGTGAGGGTGTGTGTGTGTGTGTGTGTGTGTGTGTGTGTGTGTGCTATACCCTCATGCCAGTGTGCTTCTGCTCAAAGCACGCGTTAGAAGAGAAAAAAACATATTTTGCTGCTGTTATTGTGTTTAAAGAATCTGATTTTCCACCTGCACCTGCACACGCTAGCTCGCTGGACATGCTTCTTCGTGTCTGCTTCTGCTCGGGCCAGTGTCGTCTTGTTGCTGCCATTGCCTGCTCTGACCTCTCACTGAGCCAAAACCCTCACCGTTATGAATGGGGCACATATTTGCTGTTCCTCCAAGGTAATACCTCTGGAAGGCTTATTCTATGCATTTGTACTTCTCCTGAACAAACAAGATGTAAGAATGAACTAAGGCGTTAGGGCCATTGGCCTTTGGGAACAAGGAACGGGGTTACTTCAGCATTAATGTCAATGTATGACAGGGATTTGTTGGGGTCTTTGTGAATGAAGAACCGAGTATTTAACCAGTCTGTTTGCTTTTAGGTATTTTGTGGGTAAGTGGTCCTGTTGTAGGAAAATCATCCCAGTTTCCAATAAACATTCCCAGGACTTCATATTGAACTCACCTAGAAAATGGTAGACAAGCTAGACATGTTTCATGGGAAAGTTGCAAAAACATTAAAGGGGAGAATGGCGAATATTTAGTTTACTATCTACCGTGTCCTCGAGCGAATATCTACTATCTCTCTGAGGGAGAGCAGGGAGGAGCTAGCACGAATGCTGTGTCATCTGGTTACGCTGCACAAGCCCACGTGCCGTCTTGGTAGGAGATGTTAGATTTAAAACCTGCAACTGACTTTCAGGTTTGTATCAAGATTTACTGAGGTTCACCAAAATCTGTTTTTCCCTCAGGCAATCCTTATTTCACCAAGTTCTTTCAAATCATTTTAGGTGGGGGGAGAGCAATATAAGCAAATGATTGGTGGGATGGGAGCCCATCTCCAGCAAATCAGGTTGTCTCATCAATCTCGGATTATTAGATTAGATTAAACTTTATTTTCACTGAACATGTAGAAGTACAGTACAACGAAATGCAGTTAGTATCTAACAAAAGTGCAACTAGAAGAGGACAGAAAATGTATTCATGTATATGAGTATTACAAGTGAAATGTGTAGATGCGCAAAGAAGACAAATGCAGTACAAATGGCGATATTAAATGAGGGTAGAAAATCTACAAGTATTAAGTATAGTGTATGTTACAAGTGGGATAAATAGTGGTTCAGGTTCAAAAGGCAAATCTAAATGCCATTCAAGATGTGCAATCAAGGCAAATAGAAGGAATGAGGTAGCAAGTGCATCCGGGATGCAGGGGTTGCAGAAATGAGGTCCCTGAGGTAGACTTGTGTATGTGACAACTGTAAAATGCAAGTAAGATGGCGATTCTAAATGTGCAATGAAGGCAAGTTGAAGGTGTAATGAGGGATGTGCAACTGAAATGCAGGGATAGCAGCAGTGAGGTTCCCAAGGTAGACATGTACCTGAAACCACTGAAAACGACCTTATCAGACTATGCAAGGCTGTGTCCATTTGTAACAGTCCCCCAGATCCACAACTTTAGCTGTCAGCATTTTGTTGTCCTTCCACGCTAGCTCCTAAACACTGCTCTCATGAAGCTTCCCCTGGGTATTTATTCAGTGGCTCTTGAACGCTGCCCTCATGAAGCTTCCCCTGGGTATTTATATACTGGCTCTTGAACACTGCCCTCATGAAGCTTCCCCTGGGTGTTCATTCATTTGTTTAAATGGGAAATATAACTTTTTGTTGGTGATGGAATAGGAGGGTTGGCCTTTTTCCTTTTTTATTCATAGCTGTGCAGGCTTGTTGAGTGGGGCCTGGGAACCATGGATATCTCTAGCTGGCTGCCAGCTGTCTGGAGCGGAGTGCACTGGTTCCAAGTCATTGCTTGCTGTTTTGGGATCTGTCATTTTGAAATCCCATCTCTGGCAGTGATCAGAGTGTGGTGACTGACCCCAGATCTGTTAGTACTGTACTACACCTCTGTTAGTACTGTACTACACCTCTGGCTGTGGGAGTGTACCACATGCTTTTTGTTGACTTTCTCAGTCTGTTGGTGTGCTTGCATGCACATGTCTTAGGTGTGTATATGCGTGCTAGCAGCCAATTTTTCACAGTTGACAATTATTCTGCTCGTAAGTGCCTCTGCTCCCTTTGTGGCAGTTTTATTTTGGATGTTAAAGGATACAATGACCATGGAGATGAAGAGCTTCGAGTTGAAGCTTGCACTTTCTACAAGACCATGGTACCTGCTTATTGAGTAGCATGCGAATGACCTTCAGGCGATGCTGAACCTCAACATCACCTACACATCCTCTTCCTACTGTCATCTTTAAACTCTTGGTTGTCCTGTCCTTATGGGAGGGACACACCCAATTTGCCTAGTCAAAACTGTTCTCTGTTCTTGTACCCCAGTGGTGGAGCCAGCTTCCCCTGGAGGCTTGGACAGCACAGTTCCTGCCCATTTTTTGAAAACATCTGTAACTCTGACATTTTAAATAATATCTAACATTACACCACAGCGCCACACCCCCACTATTACCTGTGGGAACAAATGCATTATGGTATATGTTATAGATATTCTTCCTATTTGACTTCACAGCTGTTTCTTATTTGTTGGTATCTGCAGATGACCAGGTATATATAGACCTATAGTGGAAGACCAAAGAATCGAGTGAAGAAAAAAATCTTAACAATTGTCGAACTGTAACAACCAACTTGTATCCTGCCGGCTGTTACATTTCAATGTTCAATATGTTACATGTTGTGCTCTACAAAACATGGCACAACTGGACTCAATTTTCAACCCATCCATCTGGGGGTCACCCATGACCTCCATTCCAGGACCCATGCCTTCACTCTCTCCAACTCTTTGCCTAGAGTAAAAGGAAAGCCCAATAACCACCCCCCAATGTGCCAATACATTTATTTCTAATTCAGTTGATAACAAAAAAACTGGGAAACAAAGACAAAAACACAGACGTGAATGCAAGCATGTTTTTGTGTTTGTATGTCTGCGTGTGTGTGTGTGTGTGTGTGTGTGTGTGTGTGTGTGTATGTGTATGCACATGTAAGGATGGCATCCGTGGGCAAATCATCTGCGTCCCCTTTTAATCTTTCTGTGTGTGTTTGACCTTAACGTCACCCTTCTCTCAGCAACCTGACTCATCTCCAGACCCACATTCCATCGCTACCCTTGGCCCTCATCATCCATCTATATTGGCCCCTCTATTCCCTCATGAGTTGTTGAAAGGGTTCAAGCTGACTCTCTAGGGTGACAGGTAGAGGTTAGTCTGGGAGAAACAACTTAGCGATAATTCAGTCCGTCCTAGAAGTTAGGGAGACAAAGTCTGGTGTTTTCACATAATGTATGTGTTATTGTCCATATGCAGTAGACCATCAGTGTCTACCAGTCAAGTCACAATCAAATCACAATTCATCACATGGTTTGTTGATGTGCCAACAATAGTCTTACTTTCTATAACTAAAATGTGACACGCAACGGCTATCAGGAGACTGGAGAACAAAGGAGAAGCAAACAGATGTAATTAAGGTATTCGTGTCACCAGCAGACATCTCACATACTCCCATTGAGTCAAAACACTGAAAACAAAAACACATTCCCCCAAACCTTTTTATGAGTCCAGGCAACATGAAATTAAAGGCAAAGATATGGTCTCGCTGCCCTTTTCATTTTCCCTTAAAGGGCGATAGAACATGTACAACATCACTAACAAGTTGGTATTAGAAAGTCCCTGTACAATTTCCACAAGAATCGTCATTTTATTTAATTCCCGGTTGAAACCTCTTTCTACATGTTCTGGCACCTCTCACAACAGGAGCAGCCACTGAAAGAGACAAATGGTCCAATTCAACTGACTACTATAACAGGACAGGTTGGAGGCAGCTGTTACCGAACGCCTCTTCACATCGTCGTACCCAGCTGCCAACATCTTCTCATTCCACCAGAGTTCAGTTCCCTCGCTGCAGAATCCGTCATTTCATTATATCTTCTTATACACCCTGTGCCATGGAGTCGGAATAGTACATGTTTAATTCAGATGGTGCAATTCTACATCCAGTTGCTCCAATGAGGCTGGCATGAATACCGTTTTTGCCATGATATGCTATCAAGTGGTATCTGCATGTCTACGTTTTGGTTTTATGACCCACCAGAATGGAACGTGAAGATCGCCAGCTCTTCTCTATTGGCGCTGTGATTATGGCTTCTGTTAGCCCATTTCACATAGCACATTATGTATCTGGAAGCAAATTCAGTTCCATTTTGACAATAGACCGATGTTATTCCTGCTTCTGATTGCAAGGAATCCCTACTTTGCCCATTCTAACCCTACAATTCCTTGCGATGTGGAGAGCTGGGAATTCATACCATGGGCTCTTTGTATACATAGAAGGAATGTTTGCCTTGTTTGAACTGTGTCAACCTGCGTTTTAAAACTCTAAATATATCCTATGTCTAAAGTAAATTGGAAGGAGGAACTAGGCACTGACATTTCCATGGCAATCTACTCCTGACAGGATCAAATCCAATTAAATATCTTACACAGATTACACAAAAACAAAACGACATAGGATCTCTCCCGATACATTTCCCTCATGTGACAAGCTGCAGACCGTGTCGCATTTCGCTGTGTTTAGTGTGTTATGCGTCGCTGTAGTAAGAGGCAGCCGTGCATTACCTTGTGACCTGACTTGTGACTGTTGCTCTGTCATGCTCTGCGTGACTGGCCTTGATGCATCCTCTCAGACAGACCCACACTGTCAGGGAGCTTTAGACACAGTGACACGTTTTGGACTATAGAACACTGCTTTCCCACAGAACACAAAACATTTGAAGATTCTGGCAACATTACCATGTTTACAACATTACTATCCTGAATTTAGAGAACTTGTTGATCCGAGAAATGGTGACCGTATTCTGTATAGAGATGGTGACCGTATTCTGTATAGAGATGGTGACCGTATTCTGTACAGAGATGGTGACCGTATTCTGTATAGAGATGGCGACCGTATTCTGTATAGAGATGGTGACCGTATTCTGTATAGAGATGGTGACCGTATTCTGTATAGAGATGGGGACCGTTTTCTGTATAGAGATGGTGACCGTATTCTGTATAGAGATGGCGACCGTATTCTGTATAGAGATGGGGACCGTTTTCTGTATGAGCTGAAATTTAAGGGCTGAAAGAAGAACATTCCTATTAAAACGTGTCACTGATATAATGAGACTTCTTCAGGACCGATCTTTACAATTGTGGGAACATTTTGTGTTTGCCGGGAAGTCTGTTATTTAGTTTGAAAAAAAACATTCACTATTTAAAAGATGTTCAAATGAAAGCGTGCTTATTGAATTGCCTCCTTCACACAAAACAGTCATGGACAGTCAGGTGGGTTCAACAACAAATCAGAAACAGTCGTATCTTCATCTGACAAGCAGTATGTCACATGTGAGTCACGGATGTTGGTTTTTGTGCATGCCTGTGCATGTGAGTGTGAGTGTGTGCATGAATGAATGCGATTGTAAATGAGTACCAAACATGAAACCACCTCCTCTCTTTTGAGAGCAACTCTCATTGTAGTAATGGGGTGCCGTTACAGTAGAATCGGGGAGGCTTTCCCAATCACCAGACTAACACCCCCATAAGCACAAACTGACCAGTAAATAAATACCTGCTCCTACCCAGACCAGCAGTGTCTTATTTCCTCTGTCCGTCCTCTGACATTCTGTCAAGCTAAATCCAGCTGATGAGTGGCTGGAACACCTCCAGCGGAGCAAAGAGTAGTGGCTGAAATTCAATTCCACACGCAATGACTATATATAATACAAAGTACTGCCCTCGTCTTCTCGAACCCACACACTGCAAACACGTGGTCTTGTCTGGGGGGCCTCTAGGCATCTCTATGTGCCTGAGGGCTACAACCAGGGCCTGACAGCAGAGGTGCCTCTAGGCATCTCTGTGCTCCTCTTTTCATTGTCCCCAATTAGAGGCAGCTATCCCAAGCTGCCTCTGATTGCAGACTCTATTTCAGTTGTCTTTTTGTTCTTTTGGTTTTGTGGTTCATTGTTTGTTCCGGGTGCCTTCAGCTTGTGGTTATGCTGCTCCTATTGTTGGTTTTGTTTCTCCACAAAACCGATTCAAAGGAATGAATCCCACTCCTGCTCTGCGCCTCGTGTCCTGCCGAACTTCACCCATGACAGGTCCAGCATAGCCAGGTCCAGCATAGCCAGGTCCAGCATAGCCAGGTCCAGCATAGCCAGGTCCAGCTGGCTGGTGCCCCCCGTCCCATTATGCCGTGCCGGTACTGAAGTGTTTTACAGTTTGGATCCAGTTTTCTGGGAACTTGGTCAGGTTTATTAAAGAGAACTTGACTACACGCACTGTCAGGGATTTAACCTGATCATGGGCTGTACGTACTGCAGCTTTTAAAGCTGATCCACATTTGCAGAGATCCCACTTGATTGTATTTTACTGTCATTTTTCACCGCAAGCCCAAATATTGCAATCGGACTCAACCCGGTCCTTGGTGTTGTTTCCTGTGTGTTGAGTTGTGCTTTATCCTGTATTTGTCCCTACCATTTGACGTGTTTTTCTGGCACTTCCATGTCAAATCTGAACTATTAAGGTATTTTTAGGAAATCTTCTGTTGCTCTGTGGGAAATGTTTCAGGTATAATTTCTGTTTTGAGCTTACTTTTCTGGACAGGCAATGGAGTTTCCTCAGTGAATAGGATCAAACAGGTTGTGCGCACTAGCTACTGTAAGTAGTACTGAAAGAGAGTGCCTAAAGGACATACTTGTAAATGTTATGCTACGAGGTGACGTGGGTAGAAAGATCTACAGAACAGGATAGTGGAAGACCACACAAAACCTCATTCCATGACCCGTGTGTACACAAACAGAAAATATAGATTTATTATAATGTGAGTAAAACAGAGGCATTAGCACTTAAGCAATGTTACATACAAATGTCACAGATGTATTCTCCAGATTAAAACCAATAGCCAAACCAAGAGTTATGGGTCCCATGTATTCTGAAGGGACAGAAACCATCAACAAGTTGATCACTGTTAGAATTTTCTTTTAAACTATAAAAAAAAAGCATATGTACAGTTGAGAAATGGCACTGCTACTATTGACAGGATTAAATACTGCAAATATTTACAAACAAGAAAAGCTGGCAATCACAACTCAACAAACCCAATTAATGAAATCAATGTTCCATGTTTTTCATATGCTGGAAAAGCCATCAGATCTGGCTGAAGAAGAACAGCGCTCCTTGGTTGTCAACTATCTCTGACCAACGATACAATCAGAAGATGCCGCTTAATTGCTCAACTATGAGATAGACTGGTCTGTTAGTCTTCTGGCTGATATGTCGTTGCCCTAACAGCAAATCGAACAGTACAAAGTTTGTAAAGCACATTAGGCAAGTACAAGGAAATAACAAGAACTATTCTAACACGCGCATATCACTTATCCAATTGAAAGGGGTGCCTTTTTATCTGACTTTGATAACATCTGGTTACATTCAACCTACATTCACTTGTTGAGTGTAATCTTTCAATTTCCGTGAAAACCAAGAAATTCCTTGTGTGAGGAATGTTAACATAGAAATTGCAGGACTCGCTGAAATGAACAAATTGTCTCTGTTCAGGACCCATGCTATCTGTATGCAGCATTTACGTAAATCAGTAAAACTACATCAGTATAAAACAGAGACAAAGACTAAGAACTCTAGGATATCAAATGTTGTCTGCAAACTTTTGGAATTAATATAATTCTTTGTTATGTTTGTTAATTCATAACAAATTCATCCTCCCTTGTCCTCAAGGAAACTACGAAGCTAGAATGTAATACACATGCGTAGAGATATACTGCAGCGATGCTAATGCTAAAGCTATAGAAAAGACTGAAGTCCTGTAGGCATGCTATGTGTGCTGTATTTCTCTCCCAACGCACACAGCTGTCAGAGTCAAGTGTGAGGAGAGGTCAGGAGTGTTGGGTGTTGCTCCTCTCCAGGAGTACAAACAGACTGATGCTGGGATTCAGGGGTGTTGGGTGTTGGTCCTGAAGGCTGAAGGACGCTTGGTGGTGGTGGGTTCCCTGGTTTATACCATGTCTTCCTTTAAGGGATCCTTTGGAGTGACATTGGTGAGTTTGACTCTGCCCTCGTCCCTCTCCTCTAACTCTTTGCATTTCTTGTCGCGAACCTCGCCCTCCTGATGGTAGCCCACCATCAGCTGGTAAACCATTACCCCGATGAACGAACCCATGAACGGGGCAAAGATGGGTATAAGGAACCAACCCTGACGAGCACTGTGAGGAAAAGACAGTGGATGAGTTCGAGCAAGGATGAGTGACAGACAAAGGGGATGAGTGAGAGATTGTGTGTTGATCAGTTTTTCCTGCTAGATGGGCAAATGTCTGCACATGTATGTAGTTTATCATGAATATATGAAATGATACATTGGTTTTGGTGTCTGTAGCTTGATTTGTTCAAGCAACATGTGGGACGTGTTCTTGTATCCCACTGCAGCAAAACTATTTTAATAGTTTATAAAGGTATGACTCAATATGAAGTTTAAGATATACTGAACGTTTTACAGTTGGTTATGTCCAATAATGAATGATGTGTTTTGGAAGGTTTGTGATGGTGCCATGTTGTCTGGCATCTCAACTCTGTGGGACATCCTAATCTCACACCAATGGGCCTATGGGCCAATGAGCCTCCACTCAGATGAACCAGATGTGAAAACGGATAAATCAACAAAGTATAACAATATAACAGTGTTGGATGAACTGCACCGTTGATGTGTGTTCCTCAGAGGGATAAACTCTCCAACAGGTTTCAATGCTGTACATGTTATGTATAGTTTGTTACAGGTGAATATTTACTGTACGAAGAATTTTGCAAGACCAAGGATCTAGCTTTGGTTGGTGCTAATTGAATATATGTAAATGTCTGAATGACAGTTTCTTTGTTTTCATTGTTTTAGCCAAGCCTATTATAGAACTGGGGAGTTTGGAATCACCAGTCTGGTAGGGATAAATCGTTGTACTTTTTGGAGTCTAGCGTTAACGGAAGCTCCTAGCAAATGTTGGTGCGATCACGTGTTTTGGATACTTGGTATACTTAGAAGACTATACGATATGGGGGGGATGTTGAATATTGCTTGTATGTGACTAGATTTGTATTGTAACTTAATTACTTGATTGGAATAAGTTGTATTGCCTTCAAATACAGATAACAACGGCCCAGAGGATTTGCATAGGCCAAGAAACACATTACCTTATCATTCTAGGTTTGTGACATAAGATTAGCGACTTTGATTATATCCTGCCTGCATATTATGGTCACTCACAATCATGTGTGTTTACAAATGTGGAGTCAGGTTACAATGTGGAGTCAGGTTATGAGACATTTTAATCATCACTAATGTTATATTCTCCTGCACGAATGTTCCAACCTGTCCCCTCAGTAACATTCCAAGTGGTAAACTTTTACCACCGTATGCTATAGTTATGTAGCTTAAATGGTGAATTAATATTTTGCTCTGACTACTGTAAATCCTTCCAGGTAAGTGCATCTGATAAATAACAGATGTGTTCCTGTGGATCTAATTTAAACCCCAAAATAAGTCGCAAGTTAAGTTGTTCTAAACTTGAATATAGTGTTCTATATGTAACATCATGCAGAGTTCTAAAGTGGAATATGGTGTTCTATATGTAACAGCATGCAGAGTTCTTAACAAGAACATAGTGTTCAATACAGAACATAGAGTTCTAAACAGGAACATTGTATACTATATGTAACGGCATGCAGAGTTCTAAACAGGAACATAGTGTTTTAGTAGAACGGGCGTGAAGACGTGTGAAGAGAACTAAAATACTTTGGAGAGGTGTGAAGGATTCAGGGGTGACTCACGTGAATACTTCCCCGCCCCAGCCCGCGATGGCTGTGAAGAGACGGGGCCCCAAGTCCCTGGCAGGATTGACAGCATAGCCAGAGTTGAAGCCCATGGACAGGCCGATGACCAGCACCACAAAGCCCACCGTGAAGGCCTCCAGACCCTGAGGGATGGGGTTGTTGAAGGGGTCCACAATGGCCAGGATACACACGATCAACGCGGCGGTGCCGATCAACTAAAGACAAGAGGAACTCTCATTGACACGCAGGATTCACAACACATTGTCTTCTGATTGAAACCGTTCAGAGGGGTGAATGCAGAATGAAGAGACTCACCTGATCGAAAAAGCCGTTGACCAGTGTGAGATGACTGCCGGGGTAGGTGGCAAAGATGCCGGCAGTGGCATTTTCACCCTCAACCAGGAGCTCCCCGCCTCCATGGCTCCACAGGGCATCTGATAGGAGAACGTGAACAGAGAGACAAATGTCATGAGATAATCCAAATGGAGGTGTTACACTGTACCAATTCTAGATGCATCCTTATGGCCAAGTAAGGAAAGGTCAGAAGAGTTCATTTTTTATTTCCAATCCTTGGACACGTCTGAAGAGGACTTACCAAAGTACAGGCCAAAGATGATACCGGAGCCCAGGAAAGCACCCACTGTCTGGGCCGCAAAGTAAACCGGAAACTTTCTCCACCGTTCTCTTCCAAGTAGGCAGAGGGCAAAGGTCACTGCAGGGTTAAGATGGCCTCCTGGGAAATAAAATTGTTAACATTAAAGCCAGACGGCTTCCCTACAAGTGGACCTAATAAATATCCTTCATCAGGAAAAGGAACCCACATCGTAGACCCGTGACTTAACACCAGTGCCGGGTTATTTACTGTTGTTGTTTTGTTGATGATGTGAGTACCTGATACTTGGCCGCAAACCAGGATGCCCAGGGTAGCAGCGAACCCGAAAGCAAAGTTGACAGTGAGAAAGCGGCCGTGGGACCCTCTGCTGAGCACCAATTGGGCCACCGCTCCACAACCAAACATCTGTGGAGAGAAGGAAAGCACTGGAGGATTACAATGTACCAGAGGCAGCACGTTTCATTTATTTACATTATGCAGAAGGATTTCTTCTGAAAATGCCCCCCTAAATAGGCCTAGCGACGTCCTTGGTTCTCACTGCATTTTAAAATCTCAGACAAAAGCAATTTTAATTATGAAACACACACTTATTGACATTTGTGAAAAAAATCGAAATCTAACCATTAAATGCCAAATCTATTTGGTTTAGTGTACTGTAGTGAAAGCAATAGCGGCGTGAGAATGAGGATCATTCTGGGCTGTATATTGAGTGACCGGAGACGTGGTTCGGGAAAAGCAAGTGTAACATCGCTATACTGACTGCTGCACGGACTTGGTCACCGGCCTGTCGATGTGCGGTACTGCGGACCCCTCTCCAAGCCCGGTTCATACCTCATAGTATCTCTCCTTTATTGCACTAACACAAGAGCAGTGTCAACTGGGCTGGTATGCCCCACGTCCAACACCTAACGAGCGACCGTCACATGAGCTAATGTAAATTGGCTGCAAGTTCACATCGGAGAGACGAACTGACAGATGTGACTGAAAACATGTGACTGATAACATGTTAATTGATGGAGAAAAAAGAGAAAAGGAGAAGCGGAAAATACAGTGTTTAAAAAGAAAGGCACTGAAGCAAGACGCAATCAAATTTCATGTAGCCTAATATATAATTTAACTTTTCATTAGGGCTGTCAAAATTAAAGTGTTAAGGCTTGCAACTCACTGAGAACAGGTACTGAGAATAATGATTTGTAATGTTTTATATCGCCGTTAACATATTTTACATTTTTAAGCCTCAGAGCCATGCTTGACTTCACCAGGACTTTAGCGGGAGTTGTCAGGATTGCAGAAGTCAACTCCCTTGCGTTTTTCCGATTATTTTATTGGCGGTTGATTTCAATACATCACCGGAGATAAGACATTCGTGTTGTGAATGCTCGACTCTAGTGTTTACCTGGCTCTAATTTATGAATGGCTAACAACACGTTAGTGAGCTAAATATTGGAAATTGGAATATCTCTCGTTGCATCACCGCAACTCAATTTTCCTACAAAAACCCACAGAATGATAAGGCCAGTCGTGCCTTCCTTAAGTCGTACCCTCTTCACAAACAGTGCAGAAATGTTGAATCCACCTGCTAACACCTTTTTTGTAGATTGGTAAATTGTCATTATTTGTTATTGCTTATCTAAGCTAAGCATTTGCCCAAAGTAGTCTCCAGTCGCGTTTCCACCGAAGCATATTCTAATTGTGGAATTAACAAACAACTTGCATACTCCACATATATTACAGATCTCTCCTGCGTTTCAGTTGCTCCTTCAATTTGCCTTAATTGCACATTGCAACATACATTATTCTATTTAGATCTACATCGGCCACGTATTAAAGCTGCCAGTTACTGTGGAAAGTTAAGCACTGACATTTAAAGGCTGTGACAGCATGCATTTATTTGATTCCAAATCAACCAATTTCCACAAATTACAATAGAACACAGTATGTTTTATGAGAAAGGTGTGTATTAAGGGTAACATTTAAACACATTCTAGAATTGAAATTAATGGTGATTAACTACAGAGGCTTATGTGATTAATCAAGGTTGATTATTTTAATCATTTGACAGAACTAATTTTTCTATATCTTTGTGTTCTTGTTATTCCACATATTTTATTGATGAGTGTTTCTATTTCTAAATTACATTTTGTGAAGTGTCCCAAAAAAAATGTCATTTTCATTAGTACAACCCTCCCCCCCAACTACATGTGCTGGTGCACAATGCGACTTGTGGGCTGAAAATGAGTCACACTCCGACGCTGAGGGAAAGTGTAGTCATGTTGTTCTTTTACAAGGGTTCTCCTACAGAAATCCCAGAGGAAATATTTTTCATTAAAAAAAAGTACAGGGGAAGAACATTGAGAAAACTTTAGGTGTTTATTGTCACATTAAGAATGAATTTGACTTATTCACTGACAAAGGTGTTTGATATAACCTGCATATATTTCTGGCCAGAAAGGAGCTTTCTGGCAGGAAAGGCCTTCCTCTATAACCTATTGTGTGGAAGCAACATGTGTTAACACATGAATGTCTGTCTTTTCACATGGGGATTACCAGTAGTGTGTGTGGTCTCTGCTGAGGCTGTCAGTTGCACGACCCCCTAAAGCTGAAGACTTTTTCTGTACGGTCTGACTGGCGTCAGTAGAGGTTCAGCATCACTGGTCTCAGTTCAAACTCCAGTGGGCATCGGACAGCGATAAAATGGGCCTATTGTCAGGTGTGAAGTCAAACATCAAAAGCATCTTAATGTCAGACGTGTCTGATAACATTCCAGTTTGGAGTCAAACTGACAAAATTTGCCACATCACATTACACTAAAATGATTCTACTGGAATCGTTGACATTTCCTGGCGCAACGATTCAACTACCTAAAGCAGTCTAACTGAAAAATCACCTCAGCAACACTTCTTTAAGTGGACCTGGTGGGAATGGCTACAACATGTCACGACACCACTATGCTGTGACATTACATTACAGGCCATGAATACCTTACACACACACACCGCCTCAACTGTCAGGCAGTTCGTGGTGTGTCCTTGGATCTCAGTGCATTGCAACAATGAGTCGACCGATGGGCTTGGTCAATCATGCATTCTCATTTAGCCAACAGCACTGGAAGGAGAGTAAAAAACAGACTCGCTCAAGACAGTCTTTTCCAAACTGTTTCTGGACCGAAGATCAGATGAAGTGTGATTGCCCTGTCATGCTACACGAGTTGTGATAATAACACTCATATGCGGATTTGGAATCATTTTGCTGATGCTCATATCTACCAAGGTTTACATTAAATATTGATGGCAGACATTTAGTTCTCTGCACATTTTGTTTCATGGGAGGAGGAGCTGGGATAAATATGCCAGTTGGGAACAGGGGAGGATTTTTTTGTCATGCAGGAAATGTAGCCAGTAAAATGGGACTAATGACACCACTACGATAACTACAATGGCATTTTCAGTGTCTCATCCAAAGGACAGCCCTCTACAAAGGGCAACGTCCCATTTACAGCCCTGGGATATTAAGATTAGACCTTCAGGCAAGAGGAAAGAGTGCCCCCTACTAGCCCTCCATCACCCCTCCCAGAAGCATCTGGTTTTCAATCCGGAAGCCGACCAGGGCCAAACTTGTTCAACTGAAAATGCAAACCAGCCTTGGAACATGAGCTGGAGGTGGTGATTCGGGGTGGTAACCTAAGGGTTTGTGTTACAGTACAGCAAAGTACTCAGTGACTGTTTTGCCGATGGAGCTGTAATATAAGGAGAAAGCTTATGGTCCGCCTCCCCAAGCGCCTGGGTTTCTGTAAGGAATGCCTTGTATTCCGGGTGGTGGACAGTAAAGGAACACTATCCATTTGGACTGAAAGGTGTATTCTTTGGCCCAGTTGGAGCTCACATAAGACCCTCCTGCTGATGGAGTCACTGTCCCCCTACTGACCTTCAGGTACAAAGACAGCCTGTTGAACACTGCCACCGTTGGGCTTACGGGTTGCCTCCTCAGAATGACTAGCAATAAATATTAGACTAAGACACGGATACGAATCGATCACACAGAAACGCGCATAGTGCGCACGCACGCACGCACAGCCACAACTCTCGCTTAAATGATCGCATGCACACGCTCGCTCACACACGTACGCAAATGCACCCCGCCCTTTCTTCCTCCCCCTCCCTACCTGAGATGGGTCCTGTACCTGTTATTTGTACCTGTTCACTTAGTCATTCCATTATTCCATTCTTACATGACTTAGTCATTCATACTCTGAGACATATTACGTCTGCACCCATTCTCTTTCTGCAGTCACTCCCAAAACGGCCTTCGATAATGCCACACAAGCGACTGGAGAGAGCTATTGGCAAACTAAAGGCGTGTTGAGGTTGAGACTATGAGCCAGACAGATTTTACAACTAACCCTCATTCAGAGAAAACATAGACTCCTATAGATACACATAATTTAGTAACGTTGTGTGACAGGGATCAGAGAGAGGCTGGCTGCAGTGCAGGAGGAATAGTTGGGTTTATGACCAAAACCAAACCTTTGATTAACCAAATGGTCCAAAGGACCCTTTCTGAAACTCTTCTGCTGAGAGACGTTAGTGTAGAGAGGTTACTGATAGACGTTAGCGTAGAGAGGTTACTGATAGACGTTAGCGTAGAGAGAGGTTACTGATAAGTCTCAGGTTTCATGATTTTGAAATGGAATTCCTGCATGAAAAATGCAATAAAAAAATAAATAGCTAAAACCTTTATATGACAGTGGTTGGAGGTCTTATCGCTTTAAGGAGGTCTTCTTTTGATCTGCTGCAAGGTGGCTCCCTTGTTTTTACTTTTCAGTGTGAATACTATAGTTGACAGTTTACCCCAACATTTATTTTTTATCGCTAAACCCCTCGATTGTGCAGGGAGGGTATATGAGAACGGTTGTAGCCCAGATGTTTGGGGGTGTCTGGAGAAACTACTGTGAGGGGAGATAACACAGAAAGAAAACACAGGTGAAAGAGTTATAAAAGCGCGAAATGAGAGCTAGGTAACATACTAAAGTCAGAGAGTCATGTGAAGCCTTCCTCTTTCCTTCCCTGAATAACCCTTCAGACAACAATTCACCAACCCTCTAAGCCAAACAGGAACATCTAACAGCCTAGACATCCTGCAGGTTGCAACGGGTTGAGCCGTCTGTTGGTCGACTGTTATGTGACAGCTACCACCTTCCAGCAATACTGTGCGTGTACTGCGGTTCTGGAGCCGACCGCACCCGTGTGTACTGATCACCTGCACCGGCCAAACACACACCTACAGAATCGACCCCTACACACTCACAAATACAAACCAGAACGCGGACTGTGAGAATGTGCGCGCACGTGCACACATCGTAATGTCCCCATTAACCGGGTTAACCTGGTTTAGCCACAGTTTGGGGAACTTTTTGCCCCATCCCCAGTACACATAGCGGTCATGTGTACACCAATGTGACCCCGTTGTGGAGGAAAGCGTGCAAACTGTCATTTCCCTTTATGTCATCCTGTGCACAAGACAACATAATCTCAGATTGATTTGATTAGTGGTAATTTACTGCGAGAGCTTGAACAAGATAACAGCACAAATTGCGGGGGTTGTTTTGTTGGTCTTGTATGTTTATTTAACATGTCTTTCGGCTCTGCATTTCTGTCAATCAGAGTGAATGTGGAATCTTTTCCTTTCCTAATTAAGCGGACATAGTTGGATGGGCGTGGCCTAGAGGATGGTCACGTCCAGGAGGAATGCAGTTCTAAGAAATTGGTATGCTGTTAAAAAATTTGAGAGAAAAGGCTTTCAGCAGTTCTATAGCTTCTGCACCGTAATAGTTTAAAATAACTACTGCCATCTTCCTACTGCACCTAAATATAATCAGCAGTCCACAATATGGGGACATTTATCTCACAAATAACAGAGAAACGAACGTTAATGCTTAAAAGTTCATCTCTGCCATCCAGAGAGGGGCCACTACAATGTTTTGCCAAAACCTACCCTGGGGCTGGCCCTCAACAATTCGCTGAGATCAGAAGACTAGGGATCAAATGAGAATCATAGTTGGAGAGCTTGCTCACACACTGATACAAAATGGGCCAACACTGCAGACAAGCATTCGCGTGCATGTCATTATTGTTCATGGATAGGATTTAGAAACCCACTTCTTTTAAATGCACATGTTCTCTGTAACATAAATGCCCTCACACACACACACACACACACACACATACACACACAAAACAAAAACACAAATCAGCAGACTTTCTGTGAGTCCCATATTCTGGACCGTTACATATAATATATGCCCATGAACTTGCTAACTGTTCTGTCCACATTCAAGGAGTTGAATTCACAGCTGCCTAAATTAGTCACACCTTGTCAGGTCAAATGCATTGACCAGCACCACCTGTTCCCTTACGCTGACGTAACTAATATACTTTACAACACGCCCTGTCATTACAACATGTCCTGAGAGATGCAGGAGCCAGTATGGCTCTAGTTAGTGTAGTCCACACCACTCTCCCAGGTAATACCAAGTGCAGATAACTTGTTACCGTTAATGAGGTACGGTGTGTGAGGAGTCGCCGGGCAGAGGGTTCTTACCACCAAGATGAGGGTGCCCAGGCATTCAGCCAGAGCCTGACGCAACAGCAGGTTACGAATCTGGAAGGACCTCGACAGCTTGTCTATCCATATCTTCTGTCTCCCCATGGTGTAGTGCTGCCTGTGTGCCTGGGTACCTGTGGTGACCGGTGACAAAAGGTAGGTTCTCCTGAGTGTGTTTGTGGTAGCTGATTCACTGGCCTTCTCTTATAAGACCTGGACCTCTTGTGGCTGTTGCCAAACCCTGCCTACCCAAAACCCTCCTTTTTCTCTTTCACTCCCTCTCTCCCCTCCCTCAGATTCTCCTTCGTCACAACCACACTCTTTGCACTCTCTCATAAATTCTCTCTCTCACTCACACACACACACACACACACACACACACACACGCAGACACACTCTGTTTGCCTGTTCCTCTTGTGGTTCTCACTCTCTACTCTCCTTTTAGTACGTCCTGTTTTTGTTCAGTGCCTGAATCACTGTGTATTGTTCTGTTTTGACTGGTTTAAATAGAGGTGTGACTCGGTAATACACATAACTGATCATCAGTTATTCTTCTGGTACCAAAAAGCATTCTGGGAACTATATGCCCTTACTTTATACCTATTTCTTTTAGGCAGAATAGAAAAATGACTGAGGTAAAACACTGAACAATATTTTGGCAAAAATGTTATCTCAAAAGATAGAGGTCAAAATGATGTACAGCTTTCACTCCCATACCCTTTAATAAACTTTCTCTCCCATACCCTTTAATATCCTTTCCCTCCCATACCCTTTAATATCCTTTCTCTCCCATACGCTTTAATATCCTTTCCCTCCCATACCCTTTAATATCCTTTCCCCCAATACCCTTTAATATCCTTTCTTTCCCATACCCTTTAATATCCTTTCTCTCCCATACCCTTTAATATCCTTTCCCTCCCATACCCTTTAATATCCTTTCTCTCCCATACCGTTTAATATCCTTTCTCTCCCATACCCTTTAATATCCTTTCCCTCCCATACCCTTTAATATCCTTTCCCTCCCATACCCTTTAATATCCTTTCCAATTTTGGGTAGAAACATTGACAGATATCATACCAAAGTATAATAACTTGTTGCGTACTCGTAGCATACACCTTTTTTTATAACTTTTATCAGAACATTGATCATAAAATATCACAAATGGAGACCCCAAGTATTAATTTCTCCAGATTTTGGACCGGCCCTGGTTTGGCGTATAGGCGTTCGTCAAACTTTCACTATCGCTACCCACCAAGGGGAGTAATGGGCCCCGAAGTCCTACCCTTTTGACCAAAAACAAGTTGGCCCTGTTATCAAGAGTTCAGTTACTCTCTTTTTTTTTTGTTCTTTAAACTTCTTAACGAAGGATTTTCTATACATTCTCATTTAGGATCATACAACATTGACAACGATACAACAAATACAACATATACCATCAATAATCAACTGTTATTTCACATGTAATAAATCGGACCTCGTCACTCCAGGCTCCGGTCCAAACAATTCAACCCTCAAAACAGATTGATATGAACTATTGCGAATTTGTCAAGTAGGTTTCGCTTACCTATTTATGATGTGCACAGTTCTGTCAGCTGGAGAGAGTTGAAAAGAAAACACCGTGGTCGTGAAGATATTGAGGTCCCATCTGGGGTGCCAAATTGTGGAAGATGGAAAATGTTCGCAATTTATTCAAATAAAGAACTTCTCAGTCGTTCTTAAAAAACAGTTGATTATTTCAAGTTTAATTACATGGATCCACGGGAACAGTCATCACAACATTACAAAAGATGAACAGGGTAATGCCATGACAGACTGCTTCCCATTTCATTATGGCTTTCTCCTCTTTATACCCCCCTGGCTAGCTCCTGCAAATATTATCTCTTATGCTATAACATACATACAAAACAAGTCGTCATACTAATCGAAATAGAACTCCACATTGTCATGGTAACAAGAGTTCTAGGTCATAGTTAATAGACCTCCTAACCTGAGCTACCCCTGGTCTCTGTCCTACCCGAATGGGAGAAACAGAGGAGACAGGCAACTTCACCTTGGAGCCATCTGTACAGGGCCATAGATAAGATTTTTTGAGGTTTTGAGGCCTGGCTCCTCCGGTCCAGGCCATAACAAAATCAAACAACAGGGCATGCTGACCTGGTTCTTCTTCTATACGTGGCAACCATGAACAGTCTAAAGCAAAATATAGGCCTAGTCTAAACAGTGAATTAGCAGAATAACGGATAAATCAGGATACGGCAATACATTTATCCTTAACAGTTGACATTTTAGATATGATTGACATGGTAGATATGGTTGACATTTTACATATGATTGACATGGTAGATATGGTTGACATTTTAGATCTGATTGACATGGTAGATATGGTTGACATTTTACATTTGATTGACATGGTAGATATGGTTGATGTTGTAGATATGGTTGACATGGATATGGTTAATTATGCTAAACGTGGCTTGCTTGAAGCAAAATACACTGTATTATTTGTTGCCCAGAAATAAGGGAAATGCCCAGAAATCATTGAGTTTCACCTACTTTTTTGTTGTGATATTATTCAGACAGCAGGAAAAAGACAGCGACATGCATATGAGGGTAAAGTATGAAGGATGAACAGAGGAATTTAAACCCTGGGCACAGGACCGGGGTTACAGCACAAGTGGCTGGATGGGACTATAACTACTAGACCACCAACTCTGCACAAGCTGAAGCAATTATATTCACTTTTTCACTGACATAAAGAAATGTGAAAGAAAATAATTCCTTACTCACCAGAATAAAGCCATAAATCGATAGGATGAATTGTTTTAGATGACATCTAGTTGACATCAATACAGTTTTCTTTCATCTCTGCTTCTAGCAGAGCAAAGCCACTTAGGGACCGGGGGGTAAATGCAATAACTCAAAATAAATGGGAAACAGATTTTCAAATAACAGATAGCGTTGGGAATTCCCTTCTGTAGACACTGGTAAACAACAGAACTCCAATATCACTCCCCCCAACCTCTGTCATGCCCCCCTTGGTCAACTCCCTCCATATCATGCACCTTTTCCCCCTATTTTTGGAGTCCCAGAACATGACTCCTATTCCCTTTGTTTTGTATGTAAATGTAATGATTTTTTTCCTCAACGGACCCTTACTGACTAGGAGGTTTTCTGAAATGTTCTCCATAGTCCAACGAGAGACTGGTGGGAAAGTAGCCTATAACATCTGTCAACCCATGACGGGTTTTACAGGCAATCCCTTTCTGAGGATTGTGAAATGGATTTATACCAGAATCCAGCATGAGTCACAGAATTGGTACTTTCTTTGCAGGCATTAGAGCGCAGGACATGATCACTGTCATTCTGTAGAAATCTTTGTTTCCTGTCAGCCAACTTCATGAACCGATGTGCAGAACGTGGGGAATTCAGTGTTATCGATTTTGAAAATGACTGGAAACACCAACTACAAACTACCAACTATTTTCCAGGCATTAAAAAAACTCCTCAGGATGGAGTCAAAAGTTCAGTCTCAGGATGGAGCCTGTATCTGTATCCAGACTCCTGGCAAGAAGACGACATAGAGAAAATATTAAGACGAAAATAAATTCCCCCTGTGGAAGCAGAAAATCCAGCTATATCTCTACTGGCTATTATGTTTCAATAAAACAAAAGAAAACAAACAGCAACATTCCCAGTTGATAGATATTATGAAACAGCATCAGTTTGAGGAATTTAAAAGTTGTGAAACAAACAGACCAAAATATTTATGTTGCATTCCTACTATCAACTCAGAACAAGACAAACATTGTTGAATTTCATAAATAAGGCAGTGGTTTTAAAAAACATCAATCTTTAAAATGTTTAAACTGGAGTGTTAATGCCTGGTAAGGTACACAAGTGTATTTGGACCCATTGCTGGGAAAGGTAAAAATATTCTCCATGGATAAGATGTAGGATAATTGTAGAAATGATCTGACTCCGACCTGAATATTCCTTGATCAAGACTTTAAGTTTCAACAAATTTACCTCAACATGAGGTTTCATTTTTACAAAAGGACATGCTAACTTTTAATCATTTCCTTGGAAGACAGTATGCACCACCAAGTTACACCTATTTCTTCCTAAGAATTATCTGAGTGTGACATTGTGAAAATGCAGGAATTAACCTGTTCCTTGCTCATTCTATATCAGAATGCTTTGAATTGCAATTACCATAAGCAGAATTAAGGTGTCATGGGCCAGGGAACCCAACACCCTCACTACCGCAGACACTTTTTTTTGTTTGATTAGCTTCCCCAATATTCCTTGTCGGCTTATGTATCGGTTTATGTAAACGTTGTTTTGTCGTGTCTTCTGACTGAGTTTCGGTTTTGTCATGTTTTAGTTGCAATATTAAATGTCCTGCCTTATCATTCTTCAAAGTTACAAAAGGTCACTGTAACATTCTGCTATTCAAATTGATCACAACTTCAACTGGTCTTCTTCCTCTTATGAAGATGGTGAAGTTCAGAACTTGCAAACATGTAAACACACACACATAGCCTCAAGTACTGTAAACGCTTCTGACATCAATTCAATGTTCTTCAGTTTTCTGTTGTGAGAAAAATGCTACATATAGGTACAAAGAACAAAAAGCATTTAAACATGTCCAGTAATGTTATTAATTCCTATAACAATAACAAATCAGCCTGTCTGTTAGATTCAACATGCTCATATCTCACAGTAAGATACAACAAATAATGTAAGGGTTTATTATGAAGAACTAAACATTAGTTAAATGGGATGTATGTAATGTTCAGGTTACAGCCTTTGCAGAAGTTGAACTGATGACGTATTAGAAAGAGAAAATATCGCTGAGAAATACTGCTGGCGACAGAGTGTGTTTTGAGACACCAGAGCAATGATGAGCAATGTCCACCATGGACATATGATATCGATATTTTTAGGTTCTTCAAATTGGCCACCCTTTGCCTTGAAGACAGCTTTACACCCTCTTGGCCTTTTCTCAACCAGCTTTTTGAATTATTCACCTGGAATGCTTTTCCAACAGTCTGGAAGGAGCTCCCACTTATGCTGAGCACTTGCTGGCTGCTTTTCTGTCACTCCATCTCATCCCAAACCATCTAAACTGGCTTGAGTTCAGGAGGAGACCAGGTCCTCTGAGGCAGCACCATCACTCTCGTTCTTGGTCAAATAACCTGTGCGCAGGCTAGCGTAAAGTCCTTTTGAAAACCATATGATAGATCCAGTTAACCCAAACCAGATGGGATGGAATGCCTGTCCGAATGCTATGGTGGCCTTGCTGTTTGTAAATAAATCAGTGAGCGTGTCACTAGCAACAAGGCTGTGCTTACCATTCTAGGGGAATGGGCCAAGGTGATCAAAAAGAGCTTCTCAGATGAAAGGATAACTGCAGCTGCCGCGATGTGCATTAAGCAGATGGACACAATGCTCGCCCATCTCAGTGAATGTAGACAGAATGTGGGCGCCGTTAACCACTGGGCAAAAAGCACTTGTTGAGTCGGAGGGGAAAAGATTATGGGACATGCCCTACCACAAAGCACCCCCACACGATCACACCTCCTCCTCCATGCTTTACATTGGGAACCACACATCATCACGGCCTAGCGTGGTCCAGGTAGCTGATCCCAGAACACATACCTGTATATCAGAATCAGAATTTGCCTTATACATTTAAACATGTATAAACAAAGCTTATGTCCTGCTGCACTTCTTGTATTTGTTCTTTAACAAAAATTGCTGTTGCTCCAATCTCTTCTCACATGCAATTCTGTAGCTTCAATTTTATTATTAGTTATAACTCAGTACTGGACCTTCACAAGTCAACATCTCTTCGGGTCGGTGAGAGACCTCTTCCCTAAAGAGTTTCTTCAAAATACTGGTGGCATTGTGTCACAACTGGGTGTTGGACCGTCATAACAATTCTGATCCTCTTTATTCACCAACTGGTGTTTTGACCAATCACATCAGATATTTTTCTGAGCTGATTTCAATTTCTGTAAAAGCCTTTAGACTGCCTGTGGAAATGTAGTTATGTAATCAGTTACATGAACAAAACTGGTTCTACAACCAGTTTTAGGAGGACATGTAATTTCTTGAGTGGCTTCCCCCTGCCATCATAACAGGGGCCCAGCCAATAACAAAACAGACTATACAGAAACTCACTTTACAACTAAATTACATTATGCAAATAAAATATTGCATGAATTGGGAGAATGGTTGAGAATGGATGCACAGGGGAAAGAACTCAGAAAAGGAACCAGGCAAGACCAGTTCAGCCGGCCCCGCAGTTAAAACCGAAATGTTGTCACCCTCGCTGGATTCAAACCCCCATCTCCCTCGTGAGAGGCCATGTCTTTAACCACTGCGTCACGGAGCGACGTGTGTGAAAGTGTCAGTATAGCATCTGGACATTAAATCATTTTGTCTTGTCACTCATTAGCATCATGCCAAGTTTGAACATTTCAAGACCATTAAGCCTTGTGTTAAACGTTTCTTATTAAGTTCATCTCCACCACAAATAGCATCTATGAACTGTATATCTCTTGCCACTGGCTGTTTTAACAGCTTATTAGCAAGTAATATCTATTAACTTACTACTTGGAATAGTCATAAGAATTGAGCAATTGCTAGCGAGACTAAAGGTGAACTTTACACTGCCAAAGCTATGAACTCCTACTCTTTTACTGCACAAGGGTTTTTGATCTAACCTATATTGTGTACTTCACCACAATCCACCAGATACAGTCACAAGATAAGCAAAAACAGTTTTATTTTAGGCTTACTGCAACGCAGCTACTGAAATTTGTAGACAAGTTTATGTCAAATCCTAAAGCATAATTTACTTTAACTAGATTCGAACACAGGACCTGTAGATTGCAGGTCCCTGTCTCTAACCACTACACTATGAAACAAGAGGTTGTCAGTCAGTCAGTCAGTCAGACAGACAATACACTGACTAAATGGGATGGAAAGCAAGGCCATAATACCCAAACATATTGGAAGAACAGTGCAGGAGTGCAGGAAGCATCTAAACCACGAGAGGCCACACTGCAGAACAAAAGGAGAACCCACCCATAGAAGGTCATCAGTGTACCGGGAATACATCCGGCAGCTCTTTGGGAATGCCACATCAAATCTGTGCGTGAACAAACTGACAAACACCCAGTATCTACAAGGCCATTCAGTTTGTACACAATCAGGGCTGATGACAGCAGAGGAATAGGTGGATGTCTGAGGTGCTAGTCTACCCTTATTCAAAAGACCCGGATATTTACAAGCATCCCCCACCCAGCGATTTCTAAACAAAGACAGTATTCACAACCACAATAAAAAAATATTTGACATGTTTTATTTTTGCCATAATGTTCACCCCCATTGATATAAAGTTTTATTTGTAACCTTTTTACTACCCTGTTATGGACTATAGATGTTTGCAACTAGAGGTCACCATATTTTTATCACTAATTGTTTTTAATTTGAATTGGTCATAATAGATCATTATCTGAGTTATGCAAGAACAGCATGCCCGAGGCTGATTTGAGGATACAAACAAGACACTCCTTTTCAAGCTTCAACAAATCCTTTAAATCCTTTAACGGCACTCAGGCTGCAGAACAAAGCAAATGCATGTCAACATTATACAATACGCGTATATACATATATTATGTATGTATAGCATTATACTTTCCTGCATAAAATTGTTTTTGCCGTGGGAAAATTATCCTAAATTTCATTAACTATTCCTATCAATATGGATGTTTTGGTTATTTTGGCACACCTCACATCAACTCACCATTGATAAGAAAGCTTTAAACCGGTGGAATTGGGATGGCTGGCCGGTTGGAGATTCTGAATTTGCCCCAGTCAATAACAGTATCAACCAACATATGTTGTTCAAGCAGTGCACGAACAACACCCTGCACAGAAGAGCAGATATAATTTGGAGTTTCGTCAGACAGTTTGAAAGGAGCAAATTAAGGCCAAGACAGAAGCCAAGATTACATCACACAACCCAAAAGCCTGCAAAGCAAACCTAACAGGTGGGCAGGTGTATTCGGGAACAGCTCCAGAACACCTGAGAGCAGAGGTGATTTGTTTCTGGGAAATCTGTGGCAAGCGGTTGATTTCTAGTAAGACTGGTTGAGACAGAGAGCAACAGAAGCACTTGTGCGTCACATACACATGCAAATGCTGTGTGTGAAAAGCATGTTAGTATACAGTGAAATGAGAAATGTCTGTTGAGGATGAGTGGAAGTGTGTTCAACGAAGAGGCGTGTCTGGCCACACCAAGTCTCCATCACGCCCTTGGTGATGTTAATCAGGGGTCTTGCTTAACATTCGATTCTCTAAAGATCTGGAACACCAGGTGAGGGCCGTCAGCCCCACTCTCCTGAGCTCACCTGGAGAGGTGTGAAACTCTGAGTAAACTGGAGTGTAACTAAATGCATGATATTGTGGACCTGTATCTGTAGTGTTTGCAAAATAGGCTGATATGCTTTGTTGTACTGCACAGGGTATTGTACTGGGTCAAACTTCACAAGAACATTGTAGAAATGATTGTCCTTGTTGCCAGACAACAGGCAGCAGCACCCTGTCCATTTGATAATTTTGCATTGATTAAGTGTTATTTGTGTTCATTGTGTTTGCCACGGTTAAGTAATGCTGAAGACTATTTGGGTGGAGTGTTTTCGATGTGTCTGATATTAGGATTAATATCTCCAAAAAGTTATTTAAGTTTGTCCTCGTTAAAGAGACATCCCAAGGTGTTGTAATCATATTTAGGGGTATATCTTTAACAGAAGCTCCTGGCACACCTTCGTGCTTAAATAGTTACAGTATAATTTGCAGACTGTTAAACAAGTTGGGAGGAACATGCACCATTTTACGGTATGGTTTAAACGACCTGCACCTTATGGGCGCTTATGATAACTGATATAGGCACATACACGTGCATAAATAAAAATGACCAGACTGATCATCCCTGTGTTCGGTGTTGCTACACCGTCCCTTGTCTTCTAGCCTTGACTGATGAGGAGCATTGAGGACGACGTAGGCTGTGAAACATATGAACTCTTAAATGTTTAACTTGTGACTAAAGTTTAGCCACCTTTTCTAAGAACGTCCAGTATATCATGGTCATTTCTGATTTTGTCTGGTTACAAACAATCTGGAGTCAGATTATTAGATATGAAATGATCACGCAGGTCATAGATTCTTCCTACCTGTCCACTCAGCAGCATTCGAAGGTGCTTACGTTTTATCCCCCATACTACAGCCTTCTGTTCACTGTGTTGTGTTGAGATTGCATTTTTGTTGATAAGCACGTTGACAGACGGGAATTTTAAACAATGTCTAGGATTTATGGGTCTCGTCAACGAGGAATCCACTACGTTGCTAAATTAGCCAGATGTTAACACAGGGGTGAAGGTTCAGTCTCCTAAATCAGCCAACCCCACTAAAAGCATATGTTCAAGGTAACTGCCACTTTTTATTATGCAGTCAATTTACTTCCTTTAATATCAAGGACAGAGCTGACAAAAGCAAAGAAAGAACAAAGCCTAAACCTAGATATTTGCAATCCTTCCGCATAGCACGGATGGACAACTGGCACCTCTTTTGCTAGGCTTATTTCCCCTCAGGAATTCAGTCCGGGTCTCAACTTACTACAGTATTGGCACAAACAACAGTCAAACACTTGACAATTTCAAAATACGCTCTTGCATCAGCGTTTTCTTTTTCATTTTATATCAGTCACTGACATCCAGTCAGTAAGAACATGTTAGTAAATATTTAAGATTCAAGCTATGATTGGTATGTTAGTCAAGAGGCCAGCTATCTTGTTTTGCAGTAATCATGATTATGGACTGGGGGCCCAATTGGTTTTGTTTATTCATTTTAACAGATATTGCAAACATTCCTCTCCACCCATTGGGAAAATGTGGAGACTCGCAGCAAACTTCCTTATAACGCTGCCCCATTTCCTCTACGCCCCACGGTTAGATGTAAAATGAGTAGAATTGTCGGAAATCTAGTCTAAGCTCTGACTGCCTGCGTGGGTATAGACGTGGTTAAGGAGTCTCAACGAAGCCTCTGGAGCTCTCCTCATGACGAGTTTCGATTATAACAGACCTCACCTCAGAGTCGCCTATCCCTGGCCTACACCGATATGCTTGCAGTTGATTGGTGCGCCATGTGTTTCAGCTTCCTCTCTGACTCAAGGTAGTGGACAATATGGGATCTGGCTCCCACAGTTTCCAGTCCAGGGCCCAGTAGGGCAGGGTTTGTGTTGTAGCTGGTAGCCAAGCCGGGGCAGGGTTTCCTGTTCCTGAGATTGCTGCCCAATTGCTTCCTATTGACCGCCAAAGCTCTGTTTCGTCACCTGTCCTGCCTTTTTCAGAGCCTAAAGCACATAAAAATTCTAAATATACACTCCTCTTGACTCTCCTGTTTGTAAGTGTTTTAATCTTTACTGAAAACACACATTCAAATAAAAAACCTGTAAAATCTTACAACAGTCCAACTGATTGCATCAAAGGTGTTGTCCGTTAACAGGGAACTGTGCTTGTAGCCTACTCTCCTTTTAAGAAAGCATGTTTTATTCATGTTTATGAATGGTTGATAGCTTTTAGTAGAAAGCATGGTAATCGTTGTATTGAATTTTCTCTCTTTTCGTCCAATCGGGTATGTGGGTGTGGCCTTATGATTACTCTTCATTCATTGCACTAATCCCAGGGGCTCTGGGTACACCCACTTCCAGGCCCGGCTGGACATTCGGCAGAGCTAAGCCATTTACACATTCAGACTTCTAATAAGCTAAAGTGGAAGACCTGGTGTAATACTGCTGCTCCGTGTTAGACTACATATTGACATACAGGACAGGACAACCAAAGCAGTGAGGGCCAGTTTGTATTCTCTCTGGCCTGAAAGTAAAACAGCCGAAGTAAACAAGGGATAAAAACAACACAATGGCCGACTATGAAAGAATGCAAGGTGAGAGCGTAGTGGTCTGTATGACAGTATGGTTGGCTGGTAAACTTGTGTTTGTCTTCCCCTGGTTTTATTGGCACAAAAAAATACTCAAATGAAGAATGCACACTGCAGTCTCACTGCCGTGGTGCAGAGCTGGTGGGCATCTTCCGTTGCCGCGTGCCTGGAGGACGTTCTGCAAGTTACATCTGATTGCAGCAGCAGCCTGCAAATCTAGCCAACCACTTACTGAAACTTTGGGCCGGGGGGCGGGGCCGGACAGAAAATGATGTCATCCTGCCAGACAGCTTTTCAGGGGAATTCAGTAGGCTTTTCCTAGCAGCACTTCCACTGGGAGGGGGCGAAGGAGAACCCTGCCTCGGGCCTGGGACGTGCCCAGCAGGCCAGCGGAATGGGTCAGGCTCAGTAGAAATGTGACAAAGTTATCGTTAACAACACCCAATAGCCCTCCAAAGGTAAAGCTTGCAAAGCTCTTCTTCACTTATATCAAATTAATCTGGCTTGTTGGTGCCAGTCCGGTTATTTTTGTAGAATGAGGAAGCTACTTATTGGCTGAAATGTCATTTGTGTGAGAAACTCCATAGCAGGGAAGTCCTGACTTTATGGACGTTACGTGAAGCTGATTAACAGGGCAGATAATCTTCTGTCAGGTTTCAAATAAATAAAATTCTATTTTAAATTTATTTGAAGTTAGCCTAGTTTAAAAATGCTGTACTTCTTGACTACGAAAAAAACAAAGCTACATTAAAAGGACATAATGCAATACGGGTGTCACTTTAATATAAGGCTCTGTTGGCTTGTATGTAACTGGCAAGTTTTAGGTTTTCAACTACTCCCTTATATTTCAGATGTAGCGCTTGATAAGAAACAAGGCTAGTGTGTACAATATTTACAACTTGGTTTCTTAAGAAAGACTTAAGCTTTACCACATTGTGCACGCGTGCGTGTAAATTTTTGTACATACAGTGCCCTTCTCAGTGATTGGCATCTTAGGTAAATATTAATAAAACAGGTTGTGAAAAAAAAATCTTGATTTTTATCAGCTTGATCTTAAGAAAAAAATAACATGCATCTAATCTTTAAATGAGTAAAAAGTACTAAGAAAAATCTAAGGAATTATTGTATTAAAAAACTAAATATTGGGCCACCTCGAAAATCTTATGAACCAAACCTATTTTATAGATACGCTGCATATATTCTGATTAAGTTAAAGTCCCATTTGAGTAGTCAACCTTGACATCCTGTTTGACTGGTGATTTGACTCACAGGTTAAACTCTCTTAGTTAACCAACAATATGGGAAGGGCCAGAGAACAGAACCAATAAAATTAAAAGATGAGAATGACTACAATAGATAGAGCGGGTACACAACAATAATTATGAAAAGTAAAACCGCTGGAACGGTGATGAACTTCCCTGGAAGAGGACACATCCGGTTTGACCCCAGGCACAAGGATGGTTGAGGTGGCTGTAATTTGCTAAATGTCACTGTCTAATATGAACCAGGTTCTATTGTTGGATTTAATAAACAACTATAACGTATGGTGATCGTTCTGAGATGTTTGTTTCACCTTCATCGTCTTGGGAATCTTGTTAAGATGCATGGAATGGAAATAAAATACTGCCCAAATTGTTTGTGGATAGTGTTTTAATTTAATTGATAAGAACTCTTAATGGAAATAAGTACAGAGACAAAATAACCTTAGCACAATTTGCAGTTTAATTTACTTGTAAGCAGAGATGCGTCAAAAGCTTACAGGAAAACCTGTGAGGAATCTCTGAGGAAAACTTAGAACAGTCAATATTTATTACAGTTAAAAGAGGTGTCGTAAGATACTTTGCAGCTGTCTTATGTCAACAATACATAGGATTTACCCAAAGGTGCGGCCTGTCCCCCAACCTTATACTAAGGAACTCAGGACACTGCCTATTCATTTGTTCCTCATCCTTCCTGCCATCCTGTCATAAAAGTTTACCCAAGTAGGTGTCAGCGTTCTGGTGATCAAGGAAGGAGGAAGCGGACTGCGGAGCTATAACGTTTGGATTCATTTAATAATGATGAGCTGACACATGCTCTGTATCGTAGAGACAATAACACACAAAGACAAAGGGAGCAGAGGGAACATATATACTGAGGGGAATGGCTAAATGATGATCAGGTGCGCTAAACGAGACAACAGGTGC
>JACXGJ010001868.1:0-74861 GCA_016801105.1 Esox niger
ATTTTGAAATCAGTAAAATGACAACAGTGCCCAAATTTATGCACATGCCTAATTTTGTTCGAACAATTATTGCACACTTCCTGTAAATGGTATAAACTTCGTTTCACTTCTCAAATATCACTGTGTTTGTCTCCTATATGATATATTTAACAGATTTTTTTTATCCTAAGGACCAACGATTTATGAAGGAAAATCATGGGAATTAACAAGGTTGCCCAAACTTTTGCAGACCACTGTATGGGTGGGTTATACCTAATATAACATCAATTAATAAACAAAAAAATAACAGTGAGTTGTGGTAGTTTGTGTCTTTTCATAAAGATTTTCATGAACCTCACTTGATCCAAAAGTACCTACGTTCTTATATATCAACTTACCAAGTATATATTTTTTCTCAGAGAAATCGCTACCTTCAGCTGTCATTAGCGTAAAAAAGCATGCAAGCTGAGTAAAACCTCTGATCAAAATACCATTTTGGGGGTAAATAAATGACATGACTCATTAATGTGATGAATGGCTGCACATTCCCCAGGTTCCCCACGTCAAAGTTCTCCCCCGCGTCCCTCTTGTGGGCCATTCCGGGTGAAAGCAGAGCATTTAAAACACGCTGCCCCTAAGTGCTGAGCAAGCAGATCCGCTGGCAAAATGTTCCCTTTTTTTCAACTCCTGAGGCTCCAAAGACCCATTCTACTGTTAACATCAAATCATTCATTTCGGCTGCAGATTCAGGCACCCTCTAAATGTGTGAAGGTATAAAGAGAGCAAGCATGGGGAAAAGGGGGAGGATCGAGAGGAAAAAAAGGTCATCATTTTCCATAAAGAACTAAATAGGCTGCATTATTATTAAACTGTGAGTAATTAGACTCAAAGCTGACAACCTTCTCAGGCTTCTAATCCATCTTGTTGACCATGAAGGCAAGATTTTAAATGGAATTCCAGTACATCGTTCTGGGGATCAACAGGGTGGACGATGGATCATTGTCAGGCCGCCATTCAAGGAGATACATTTTCAGCAGTTGGTGGGGACGTTTTGCAATGGTCCTGTTTTATATACAATGTTATAACATGATCAAAATTATAGTTGTTTCAGGTCTGCTGATGCAAACAGAGCACGTCACCTATAGACACAGGTTGGACATGTTTCGCTCAGCAGCCTGAATTGCACATTGTCTGTGTTAAACCTATGTTTTAAACCAATGTATTGACAAAGCCATTTGCTAATATAGGATCACGCCTCACGATAGTCATCATCCCATAATCACTGTCATAATCATCATGTCCTAACCAACTGTCATCACCAGCGTAGGCTTAACTTTTGAACTTATTTAGAGGCCGTCCACAACAGTTAGGTGTATGTTTGCAAACCGAATAATTGCATTGCAATCTTCCAGCACACATCCATCTGCTGTGAGCAGGAAGAGAGAATGGAGGACTGAACCATTTGGATACAATGTTCACACAATGAACAATGAATTATGCATTTAAAATGGAAGTCATTCCAGCAGAATTCACCAGAAAAGACAGTCAGTTGGGACAAGTCTATAGCCTATAGTACCAATTTGACAAAGCCTATAGATGAATTGATTGTCTCTTGAAATACATCTCTCTGTTTGGATCAGCTGGGATTCAGTATTTATCTTAGGAACGTTTCGTATTGATTCAAGTGAGCAGAGAGCAGAATAAGTTGTTCCTCTGGGCTTAAATATTGGAATCATAAATGCTAGAAAGCGTCATGGATAATATTTTGTCAGGAAATCATGTATTCTCCTTATACGCTCAAGGTGAATATACTCAGGACCTGTATATTAACTGTATTTATCAGTGGTGGAGTGGTGGGAACATTTCAAAATATGTTGCCGTTTGGATTAAAACATAGTTTTAGATTATTTTTTACATACCAGTAACCTCAGGCCTTCTGTGTGGCAACACATTACCAATGAACATATTAGAGCGTACAATAATGCTGATCTTAAATGTTACTTCATATATATTCCAAATAGAGTCATGATGATATACTGAGAGCGAAGTAATTATGTGAAAGGCTAAAGTACTGTTTTAACCTGACCGCCTTAAGATACAATATTAGGTCAACACGCCTGTTATCTTGTGTATATGAACAACTTGAATTTCAACTTGAAGTTGAAGAAGTTAATTTAAACTTTTGAATCTCAATGCCACATGCTTACATCAGGGTATCATTGTCCTGACCTCCTACTGCAAAAGTACCTCAGTAGTTATCTAATCAACTGTAATTATGTTAGGCTTATGCCATTCTCAGAATCGATATAAAATGAGTCCACTTTGAGAACACTTAGCCAACAAGTGTCCTTACCTCCCTGGTACTCCAACTTGAATGAATTTGATGGGGTGGTTACTATGGAGACCAAAGCTGAACAAGGACAAGTTAGGTGAGGTTAAGTTTAGTGGGTATATTTTGAGGTACGAATAAAGGTGTTTGGTACTGCCACATGAGAATGGACAACTGTATGGACGGCTGGAATGGTAATCGGTGTTTCAGCTATGAATGACATGAAAACGACTAGAGGATTCCCATCAATAAATTGCATAGCTTGTTTGAGGAAAAACAGTGAGTCTTATGGATTGGAAGCTGGGAAAAAAGGAAATGCACATGAGAGGATTCACAATGCCTGCTTCAGTCATACAGTACCACACCTGTTTCCAGCACACAGCGTTTTCTGACTGCTGTAGCTATATTGGACTATTGTTTCTCAAACAATGGTTGGGCCGATGGCTTGGGATTTATCATTCTCAGCCTACTAAGTCCTATTCTCCAGGGTGCTAACATGCTTTGCAGTGTTCTGCTGGTAAAATAATATTTCTACAGAAGCTTAGTCAATATCTTCTATTGTAGCACAGCTGTGCTAAAATGGGATTTAGCACACCCTCATGTGCAAAACATTAGCATAACATTAGGATTCAATTATCATTCTGTATAGCCTTGGCTTGTTAAAAATGTACTGCTCTGGAAGAAAATAAGAGACCACTGCACCTTTTTCTTTCCATTCCAGAAAATCTGCTATTGAAAGTTTTTAGTCAGGAACAGAAGCGTTGAATCTGCAGTGGTCTCTTAATTTGAACCCTTCTGTTCCTCACTCAAAACCTTCCTTTCTGACTTTTTTGGAATGGGAAGAAATACTTGCCTTGGTCTCTTAATTTTTTCCACAGCTGTATATGATTGTTGAGTAAGTTCACGGATAGAAGAAATACAAATACTAACATTGAGCTGCATGCTTTTTTTTCAGCGTTAATAAACGACATTGTGCTCTCAGAGACATCTGGCCTGTGAGTACAGTACCTCCCCATGGGATATTTGATTCTCCCACCTCCATTACCTCGAGTGCTGTTATCTTGATGTTTGGACGGGGAGGGAGATTGCATTGAAGGGCAACACGTTTGACCAGGGCAGCTTAGTCTGCTGTAGTATAGTACATACATAGCGAGCCTTTCCACACCACCCGCCAGCGGAAGTTACAGGACTCTGTATCTGACCAAGAACCAAGAATACAGTAGATCACTTCACATGACCTTCTATTGAAAGGAGGGTAGCAGTTTAGTTGATTTCTGCCTGTGGTAGGACATTTGGTGTTCTTTAAAGCTGCAATTGAATCTACTTTATACAATCATTGGCATTGTGGATTTAAACAATGTCCTTTGAACTATTTTAACTGGGTTTTTCTTGTGACTGCTGTTAACATATCAGCAGACAACAACAGAAATACCATGTGACTGCTTGGAAAGACAACTGACTGTAGGGCATGCCCCCCCCTATGATTGGAATGGGTTACAGACCCATGTCAGCAGAATCCAACACTTGCATGGTATGTTGGAGGTACCCAGGCTATAAAGAAACAGCCTATTTGTCTGTGAGAGCTATGGCGGAAGCTACAGAACTATGAAGGAAAAAGACTACAAACAAGTAGAGCACTTTCAAATGTAACCTGCTATTCAGCAGCAGTCAATAGCAGCCAATTTGTTTAGTTTTTTTACAGTGGTTGGAGCAAATGAACATCTATGAGAATTTGAAAGTAAAGCGAGGGAAGAAAGGAAGGTTGCTTAAAAGAGGGAGAGCAGGGTCCTGAATTTGTTCAGAACTTCTCTAGAAGTTACTAAAGTCCGACAAATTAAGGGCGTCGAATATCAGTTTGATATTCGACTAAAGTTTTTAGAATATCAGTACCCTATATATCAGAGGGAGCTAACAGCCAGCACAGAAACATGAAATGGGGAGCGCATTCAGCCCATCCAGTTAGTAGTGACCAAGAGCTGGGAGTAGGTCATTACAGGGTGTTGTGGGAACAGTCAAGGAAAAGCGAGGGAAAATGGGGACTTTCACCTACAACTATAGCACAGAAGGGTCTGGCATGCTCACGAAAAGGGAAAAGGCACCAACAACACAGCAAATCCAGGGGGTATCTATGTATGAGCATCTTGTCCGAGGGAAGAAGTGGTTTTAAAAGCAACGGAGGAAGGATTCACAAAGAAAGAAGAACAGCACTCAGCATTATCCATGAAAACATGAATAGACATCTGATGACTCTGAGAATGGTTGGTGGCACCTGTTCTCCGTGATAATCAGAGTGGCTGAGGGTGTTCCAGAGGGTGTTTATCACCCATAATGGTATACCTGGGCTTCAAGGCGGTAAGTGCGGCAATTTTTATGAATTCAATACCAACAGAATGTTAGGAGCCCAACAAAAGCCTTGGAAGATGGTAGGTCGAAAGCCTCAAGGTAACCGGCCAAGGCCAGGCGATAATTCCGGAGACCATCAGTGTCCTATAAACTATCGATTGGTCAAAGCTCCCTAGCAAGCTCAAGCTTTCATTCCTGGCGTTTGTGCTGATGCCCCTCATGACATTGATTCTGACATTGTGTAAGTAAGTTGTAAGGTAAGGTAGATGAGTACAAATGCACCAACGACTAAAAATGTACAGGCTGAAGGACGCAGCAGTAAGTACTAACCTTGTCAATGCAACGTAAGCAGCTCGACATTCAAACACAGCCCTTCAGCTAAGTGATATTATATGGCATGTGCAACAGGCAATGGGAGAATTTGGTCATTGTTAAATGGCTTTGTCCCCATTTTCTGCTTCAGGCCTAAAATGTATATCTACAACTATATTGGCATTCACTTAGTTCATGTACTGCACCATCCAAAACCAAGGCTTCACTTGGCAGTCGAGTCTGTCTCTCTTTCTCTGACATATTAAATGAACTATCCCAGATCTCAAAGATGTTTTTCACTACATCGTCTTCCCCCAGGATGACTGATGGTCATTTGTTTTATGCAGTTCAGTTTCTATGCTCCAGTCAGATATCTTGAAGGGTCCATCTGTTTTGGGCACAGGCCTCAGTCAACCTTTTGTACTTGATGGAATTGAAACCAGCAGAAACATGCACCTCCATCTGATTGGGGCAGGTGTCATACTTCAGGTGTTCAGGGGTATTAGAGGCTAAATGGACTACTGAATATTAGCAGATCGGCATCTGCTATTTCCATCCCAGACCTGATTTTATTTTCTGTGTTTACCTGTGAAGTTCTAAGCAAAGTCATACTTGAATGTCAGACTTATTTTTTTATATCTGTGTTTATACAGTTTACAAACAGAAGTAAATATGAGAATGAATCAAACTTGATCAAATGTGTTTCATCTTTAAGGCTTGCTTCTATTGTTAGCCTGGACATGCCTATGCTGAACAATGTTGCTGTTTGGTTTGGAGAATAATTTGTGTTTTCTATTCGAACTGAAAGGGCATATTTTCAGTTACTGTACTGTATTACTGTACAGTGAATGAGACGCTGAAGTCTACTCACTGCTTATGTGGTTTCTTACCTATTCATGTATGCGCTCTGATCTGAAAAGCACCAGGCTGAAAGATGTTTGTGGTGTTCTGTAAAAATAGCTTTACTCTGATGCACTCTGGCTCACAGAATCCATATTGCAAGTGAAAAAAGGTGCTCATTGGATGTTGATAAGATCCAATTCTTGGATCTGTTCTGTGGATTGCAATGAAGAAAAGCAAACACTGTATGCGTGTGTGTATGTATGTATGTATGTATGTATGTATATATATATATATATATATAACATTGGGTCTCAATGAATGAAATGTATGTCTATGGGCCCCATGTGGCTGTGTGTTCTCCTGGCAACGTCTGGGCCTGCTCCTGATGAGACCGGATGGTTACCTGGGGGATCTCCTTCCAGATCTGGATCAGGGCATCAGTGTTCTTTAGGACAGTCTGTGTGCTACTTGGTGGCGTCGGATGCACCTACGCATAAAATCCCAGAGGTTCTCTATTGGATTCAGGTCTGGGGAATGTGAGGGTCAGTCAATGGCATCAATGCCTTCGTCATCCAGGAACTGCCTACACACTCTGGCCACACGAGGCAGGGCATTGTCCTGCACCAGGAGGAACCCAGGGTCCACTGCACAAGCGAAAGGTGTGACAAAGATTTCCTCCCTGTACCTAACAGCAGTCAGGGTACTGTTGGCTAGCATTTGGAGGTCTGTGTGACTTTTAAAGGTTATGCCTTCCAGACCATCACTGACCTACCGCCTTACCAGTTATGCTGGATGATGTTGCAGGCTGCACAACGTTCACCACGGCATCTCCAGACTCACGTCTGTCATGTGCTCAGTGTGAACCTGCTCTCAGCCGTGAAGAGAACGGGGCGCCAATGGCAGACCTGCTAATTCTGGCGAATGCCAATAGAGCTGCACAGGGCTGGGCTGTTAACACTGGTACCACTACAGGATGTTGGGCTTTTATGCCACCTTTATAGTCTGTTTCTGACAGTTTGGTCAGAAACATGCACACCAGTCACCATTTTGTAGGGCTCTTGCAGTGCTCCTCCTGTTCCTCATCGCACAGCAGGAGCAGATATCAGTTTTGCTGCTGGGTTAACCACATTGTTCTTCATTTTGTACTTAACTCTTCAGATAACAAATGGGTTAAAACTGTTGGCATGTAGTCTTGGGGCTGAGAAATAGGGCCCCAATCATCATGAAATCAGTCAGGAAATTAGAGGAAGTACACCTATGGAACAGGTTACTGGAGAAGACAGGATCAATTGTGCCGTACAGAACAGGATAACCCCAGGCCACAAGACAGGTAGACTTCATAGTAAATACCAGGAAACCAGTCTGTGGAGGAGAAATCTTTCACCCCTTTTGCAGATTGTCCCGGAAAGGGCCAGCCTAGCAGGAAATGGCTGTAGAGTTGCCTCTGATCGGAAGCATGCATGATGACTAGTGATATGGGTTGCTGTTGCTTGTTTATGAACAAAGCCTTATTTATTGTAGTCTTTTTAAAACAGTTAGGTGTCCAAAAAGGCTGGCCATTCAATGTTGTCAGGTTCATAATGGTAAGACTGCATGAATTGCAATAGACCAACGCATAAACTGTCAATGGACACAACTGAAATAAAAAAAAGAACTCACCATGAATGAACACATAGAATTGATTTAGTGGATAGGAATAACATGTATGACAGTAGGGATGGACAGTAGATATGTTATATGTTATAGGGCCTGACTTATGTTCTACAGGTTGGCTTCTCATTATCAGCAAACAATATTTTATTAGGTTGATGAACTGTAGAAGGGACGATTTTTTTGGAGACCCCTTGGCGGTTCCCAGAAGACCCCCTGGAATCCAGGGACCAAGGTTTTAGAAACCCTGATCTAACACATTATCAACATGTTATCGCAACCTGTGTGAAGCATCTGGTACTTCATACTGAAGTTCTAGTTACATTTTCCTGTTTGGTCTCCAAAGCCCTCAAGTGCTTTAGTCTTCATTAAGGGGAGTTCTTTGTTGATCAATCATTGTCGCTGGTGCCGCGCTGTAATTGTGGGCTTTCATAATCATGACTGACATCTCATCCTCTTCGTTGTCACACAGGTCTCAGGAGAGAGAATGTTCCATGACTTTCACACCTTCAACCTCAAGGTAGGCATCCATGCTTTATATCTCTAGGACGTTGGTCTACCAGTCTGTTTCATTTAAAGGATGGGCTGTGTTCATTTACACAAGGAGGGCTGTAATTCTCTATCACAATGCAAATCGCTGTATTTAATGGCATGACTGCTCTTTCTGACAACACCAGAGTGACATGCATTTGAACCAGTGCTCTTTTGCGAAGGCCAAATATTTACGGCACTGAGATATGAAACACGCAAAACTTTACCGAAAAAGTCCATACTAATCTTTAAATTCAAATAGTTTTCTTTTCGAGGAAGTGATTACATAGGTCTATGATGTTACAGTAATGAATAACATTTTCGAGTTGTGATTTATCCATGACAAAAATGTGGTGCTGTGGAAACTGCAATGCCATTTTGATTGAATTAACCTACTTATTTACTTTTGAAGTGAACAAAGGTGTGAAGGCAGTGATATTTTGGGTGCATTTTTTATACTATCAAGATATGTATTATATTTTCGAGGACTAGTCATTTTAAAAGGTTTGATGTGACTCTATTAATGTGACTGAACCATACCTGTGTGAGTACCACAGCAATGCAAGAAACCTCTTACCTACTGCAAAATATGACAGCGGATTTCTGTTACCAACTGTCCTGGGGCCAATTATACAGTCAACTTTATCATGAACAGATTTTAGCCCAAAATCTTCTAGCAAGACAATAACCCCAGTTATATATCCTCAAAAACAATCTTAATTGATCACAAAATCAATAATAGGAAGACAGTACTGAAGCACAGATTAAAGATATCAAGGACCTGGGAAGATTGGAGACATTGCTCAGTTTTACTTTTCACACATTGTGTTTTATCGCTTGCGGGTGCTGTCGAACTGCAAACAGATATACTTGTCTATCAAATGTTTCTTCAGCAAATCTCAATCTTTCACATTTTTTTTTAAACATGCAATACATTGCAATATCTGTGTTATTCATTCGATAATGGTTTTGTTTTGTCCTCATCGAGGTTCCCAATCATTTCTGACCGGCCTCTGCGCATGAAAAAATTATATCAGACCGTTTCCGGCACTTCATGTAATTTTCCCCCGTTATCTCATAGTGTATTACCAAAGCAGGTCTTTCTGTTCCGTCTCATTTCACAGCACAGTGGCCTTCTAATGGTCCCCTTCACCGGGTTCCACAATTGACCCCTTCACTATTTATGCTGCGTAACTGGCAAAGCACAACATAATCAGCCTCCAAATTTGTATTTCATGAAGAGCATAAAAATCTGGATGCTCCCTCATTCATTCAACCCCCGTCCCCAGCAACAAACACCCTCTGGTGTGTGGATCTACACACAACCCCCATAGCCTCTGTTTGACACATTTCGCTCCTTCAAATCTGTCTGCATCTAAATGTTAGCCGACCATGCTTGCTCACCGCAATCCGCCTCTGACGAATGACCCCTCCGCCGCCAGCCCATTTGGCACAGCAAATTTCACTACTCTCACGTAGCGATATTGACACGTTGTAGCAAATGGGCTTATTTTCACTTCACATCAAAGGACCATTACGATGAAATATGAACATTTTCTCTTTCAGTCCCTCCCCGCTCTGAAAGGTTGTTTGCGGCGACACCCAAGACAAAATCTGGATAACCATTCCGAATGCGTCAGGCAAAATCACCCCCCTGTGAAAATGCAGTGTTAAAGTGGAGCTTGAGAGTAGGGTTTGCATGAGATACTGTCAGACCAATGTGCATGGCTATTAAGTCCATGCTCATTTGTATGGATCCAGCTAATGAGCTTTTAAAAAGAAGGCCAATTTGCAAGATGTTGCGTGCAGCGGTCTCTTGACACCCTTGTACCTTGATGCTGTGGCCACTCTGAAAGCAAAGCAGCATGGTCATTAGGCTGACGGAAGATACCTCAAAGGGATAGTATGCATATGTAAGTGTTGTGATAATAAATCTACGATCATCTTATCTGTCATGATCATCTTATCTCTCGTCAATATCCCCATGATATGATTTAATGATATATTAGTCCTTGATTATAGCTATTTCAAAAAGAAATTGCATTAGAAATAGTCATGTTGAAATACTGTGGACTTTTTAACTTTACCCCCTGAATTGTAAGTAAAATCCAGGAACAAAAAAATGATATTCTGTGCTGTCCAGAGAAGTCTCACTCCTCTGATCACTTGAATAGGAGGGTGTAAAGTAATAGTCTTCCCTGGCATGTGAAAAGGCACAAGGCACCTGCTTTTGATTTATGTCTCACAGGAAAATGCTAGATTTCTCTCTTGGTGTCCCGCCATTGGTTTTTCCTATTGCACTGAGCGTATGTTATTGATACAGCAGTGAGTGATGATGGTCCAAATACCCGTTGCATCTCTTTCAAGGAATATGCGGAATGTGATACGTCTGGTTGATAGAAAAAGACTGAGCCCATTTCAAGGAATGCTACAGCTAACGCCTCATCCCCGCTCTCCGCTTTGAAGGCACTCCTTTTTGCCTTGAAGAGAACGAGCATCTGAGGGCTGTCAGCTACCGCTTCCATCAACGCCGAGGCTAAGATCTCAACCGGCCCAAGGGGAGACTAGCGTCGCTTTAACAGGACACGGCCGTGTTACATGCCAGTTTAAACGTTGCCTCCTACTGTCAAGCGCTTCGACCGTTGACGGTGACACACTGCGCGGACTATAAGCGCTACCACACAAAACACAGTGTTGCTTGTTTTTTTTTGGAACGTGTGGATTGTGAAATGATTGAACGGCGATCCTCATTGATTCCACACAGCTCGCTTGAGATCCCTTCTGAGCAGCTGGCTCCAATCCATCAAACTCCACCAAAGACAGAATGTGTTGCTTTTAACAATCCTTACTGTCACCCCCTGCTGTCAGTTGACTGGCACATCCTTCTAATGAAATATTCAGACAAAACAGAACAATGTACATTGTGTTAGCATTTGATAAGAAGTTGTGTATTGCACGGTATGATATCAAGAGCTAGGTGTTTTCTTAATATACTAAGAGATCATGGTACATTTATATGGAGAATGTATGTGCAATCATTGTAATACATGGTGGCTGTGGAACATTCCTTTTAGTAAATTTACTAGGAAAATATACTCCAGAGCTTACACTGAGCCTGGGTCATTAGTAATTCTGCTCGCAGTAAGGGAGCAAATTGCTAAGAATGCTAAACTCTTCCTACAGTCAATGATTGTTTCATCAAACATTGACAAGCCGTTCAGAGGGAAGCTGCCAAGCAAATACCCAAACAGACGCATAATGAAGGCTGAATGGACCAATTGTTTTAAACCATTATACCACAAGTTTAATTGATATTGTGGAGTACTTGTAACACCTTGAATTGAGTTCTCGAATGCACATTTATCCCTGATACACAGCACAGTTGGACATCTTCAGGACCGTTATATGGGACAATTAATCATGAAAACCAGTGCGTTTCGAAAGTGACAAATGCCAATGTTTAAGGAGGACTTTATCCTGCTTACACTGCAGTTGCCAACCAACAAGAACATAAGCTAACATTTTCAGAAATAGTTTTCGTTCATATTTACATGTTTTCTTTATGCTTTTTCATAGTTTGATTGTCACACACAAGACACAGATATTGGTTTGATTATTTCAATGTTCATGGATTCTACCCACAAGTTAATTTGGTCTCTAGGTGGGCTACGATCGTCCTATGACTTGTAAGTTCGACATCAAACCTTAGACTCCACTGAACGGACAACTGTGTGTCTTATCTTGTTGTTTGTGTACTAAGGTTTAAGCTGAATGAACTCCCATTGTGTTGCCCGTTATTTTCAATGTGGCATCCGGAAGATTTGTGTCTAGTCCTTTCTGAAATGGCAACGTGTGTTTTTTCTTCTGCAATGCCAAATACTGCCTAGGCAGGAAGAGAAAGTCATTCGGTCTGCGAAATATAATGGACCCTGTGGATCCATGTGGGAAACACTCAACAGAGATGTGGATATAGAACAGTTCTAAACATGATCCAATCGTATAGTGCTTATGCTTTTAGAATATTGAAGTGAGCAGTTACCTGGGAACGTGCACATATCCCATTCTCCTATTTGCATGTCTCATCGTACTGCCACATCAAGACCAGATTATCATCTAATGAGGAATGTGTTTTACATTTAAAATGTAATCAGTAGGATCACCGTACGCAATCAGCTCTTCTTCATTTCACCTGAGCGAGTGCACGTATAAGCGTGTTTAATGGGAGAATTATTGCCTACAGCTTATCAAAGTTGAACTGTGTTATGACTTTGATTAACGTCTGTAAAGTGAATGCAGAAAAGGTCAGAGTTCAAAATGATCTCATCTCCAAACAGCTGGTTTGCAAAATCATATATATATATATAAGATTTGGTTTAATGAAGTACAACATTATAGTCAGATAAAATATTAATAATTTTACTAGCTGCTAGTTTTACTGATACAGTGTATGCTGTCCTGACACAGCGTTTCATATTCAGCACTGATTTTATGTATTTCAAGTATTTCGGTGACATGTTTCGTGCGGGGTTCTGAGCCAAAGCATGCTTCAGACGAGGAAGCCAGGCAGACATCAGGAAATGACTTCAGTGTTTGGGACTCAGAACTCCAAATGACCGATAACCAGCACCTCAGACTCCAGCTGGGATTATGTATGAGATGTATCCGAGAGCATTGCAGAATGCCAATGTGTTATGTCTGCTGCCACAGTCTCTCTTCAGAGAAACGCCAGAAGATGTATTGATTTCCTTTTCTTCTCACACGCGTTTGTTCTATTAGCAGGTTTTTCTTAAGGTCACCTGCTGCTGTGTTCACTTTTATTATAATACCGTAATTACCATGTAAGTTGACTCATACATGATAAGTACAGTATTTCTGTTTAGGCCTACTTCAGCAACAGCAGTAATAGGATTGTCTAGCCTACCATGGGGTCCTGCATGCCTCCACCTGCCATCACAATCCCCCAACTCTTAAGGAAATTGATTTTGGCTCGTTCCCTCAGAATACTGTCAAAAGTTAATTATCTCCTGCCGCAGAATGAACTTATTTTTATTGCTCTCCCAAATATTCTGAACAGAGCAGCGATTATAATTGACTTCGTTTATCTGCAATATGACCACTGTTTTCTCATTTAGATATCGGCAAGCATTATTTGAGGCGTTGCATTGTGAACTGAAGAAGGATTTTCAGTGTCGTCTGTGTAATAGTCAGCTTTGCCTTCTGATTCACGTTCTGATTTACATTTCTGATACCGCCTGCAGCTATGGCCTGAAACACAATGAGAAATAACAAACAAGTGATTCTGAATTCCGTCATTAGTAAAGTCCATGATTAAATGTACGCTATTTTTTGTTTTTTTACTTGGAACTAAATTAATTTGGGTTGTGTAGTTCAGTATATCAGAGATTATTGTAAAGGAAAGTAATAAACAAAAAATAATTTACTGCCGTATATTTTGATTTTGGCATTTGTGAGTGTACTGTGGATTTGGCATACAGGATGTCCAGTATAAATGTATTTTTAAACTCTCACTGCCTTGAAGTGTGATACATAGCATTTGAGCACATCAGTTTAATTTCTTGCCGTTAGCCTCAGAAAGAATGGACCTCCCTTAGGATATGAGTGTAGAAAAACTGCTGTCATTTGAAATTACACCCTCATGCACTTAACATTGGGACAAGAAACTGCAACCATTTATATGAAAGTTGTCCTCCAGTGGCAGCCATGACACCCCATTGTGTGTGACAAGCCCTCTTCTGCTAACTGACAGAAAGTTTAAATCGTCTAAAACACTTTGTATGTTTTGTACTGAGGCTGACTGTGGTACAGTGATCTAAGACACTGCATTGCAGTGCACTTGCGCAATTGCAACGTTCTTATCGCAAACTCCTGACACAAGGCCAGGTATAATAAAACACTCCTTCAGTTGATACCACAAATACTTTCATTAAAATACGCTTATTTATACACTGTGGGCCGTCCTCTTACTGTTTAAGTCACTGTGGGCAGTTCTCTTACTGCTTCAGTCTCTGTGGGCAGTTCTGTACATGTTTCATTCACTGTGGGAAATTTTCCTACTGTTTCTGGCGCAGTGAGCCATTCCCTTACTGTTTTTCTTCCTCAACATTATTGGCAATAGCTAAATAAACCCTCGCTCCATTTTCACAAAAAAAAAGGAAGTGAAAAGCATGAGGATGCCAGTTTGGCCCACATTCAGATACTGAATTATTGAGATTACACTGCAGTGATTACTTAATTAAACATTTGTAATGACTTTACTTGAGAGGGAATTAAGCGTCTAAATGCAGCAAAACCTACATTCAGCCTGAAGAGAAATCAATGGGATGTATAGTGCTGGCGCCAAAGGTGTTTTCTGACTTGTTTAAGCTGAATGTTCACTTATTGACTGTCTGTTAGTGGCTCAACATAAATTGAGGTGCGGCCTCATCAAACTTCTTCTTAAAGCATTTGGTTAAGTTTAGGCATGAAAGATGTGCGTGTGCGGGGTGATTGCATATGATCAAGGTCTGTGTACACATCAGTACCCAACTCCTCAACAGTGGTGTTGAAAGCTTTCAGTGGTTTAACCCTCACCCAACTGACAACAGTGCGATGTCAAAGTTAGGGGTTAGGTGTACGGAAACACATTCAATTGGGCATATTATGAGGATTACGGTACATTTTTGGTTTAATGTTTGAGATTAGACAAAGAGGCTAAATTAAGTTTGGCCGTAAATATTTGTTTATCGTTGTTAATGTTAGGGTTACGATAAGGTTAGGGATAAGACAAATAGGTGACAAGCACTTCTGGTTTTCAGGTCTCCACAAAGATTGTCTGACATGTTTGTCTGCAAGAGCAAACACTTGATACAAGACTTCAAACCAAAAGTTAAAAAAGGTGTTTAATAAATAGGATTTAGCATTTGGTGCCAGCCGTTCTGTCCTTACAATACATTTTGCTTCGTACTTTAAACTCTGAGGGCGCTTTAGCCTAGAGCCGTGCTCTCCACGTTGTGCATGCTTGTGTCATTGCCTCATACATTATACATGACACTGAGTGTTTACAACAGTAAACTAAAGTGTAAGGAGAAAATCCTTTTTTTTTTTCAATTGTTCTTTGTTATATAAAATGAGGAGAACGTGGACATTTTGCAATATACTCCACATCTATTTTTAGGATATTTAATTTCAAGAAAGTTGTGCATGTGTGCAAAACCTACAAACACATTATACCAAAACACTCCTTAAAAAACTTCCTGAAGCTTAACCTCAAAGTCAGTTTATTAAAGCAGAGGAATGTACATAGTTTGTAGTAAACTAACCAAAAAAGTTGCAAAGGGCGCTTGACTAGTGTGAATATCTACTGATTGAGTTTTCAGGCAGTTATAATGTTGTAATCCATTGGATGTTGTAAAACTCGATGAAAGTTGGGGCCTAAAAGCATCTTTTGCACAGTGTCTGTGAGGCTTTTTTCAAAAGTCCTCCCTATCAATGTCTCAAAATGAAGTTGACCTCAACCACAAAGCTTCAGAACATGCAGCAGAGCCAAAGCCAGTCATATTACTTCCTCTTCTTGCCTTGGTCTTCTACTCTGTGTGATAAGCCCCTCTTTCTAACGAGAATTCAGGCCCTAATAAGGCTCTTATCTTCTCTTGATATTAGATATAACACCTCATCAAAGTAAAGCCAGCGGTAGTCTCTCCTTTTCCCCCTTCAACAATGTACAATAGGCTAACAATGTCTCAGAAAGAAATATTTTAAAACCCAAATTAAAGTTGGAGTTGAATGGCCAAGAGCAGATTGCCACCCCTCAATTCGAGGAAAATATAATTTGTCTGACTATTTTTGTAAGACTGTCAAAATGAATGTTTTTGAAGCATTAGTGTAATTTTCATTCCAAATTAACCCATTGATAGTAGACCAAAAAGTTGCAAACGTTCCAAAAAAGTGGCAAATCAATAATGTACTAAGGGACTGCTTATATATGAAAATGGGTCAGGGCTACGCAGTGACATGCGGCATTCATGGATTCTTAAACACTGAATAAATATACAAGTTGTGCCGTCTGAGATATTACCAAGTCTGGGGGTGAAGTTTTTAATGGCACAGGTTATTTAAAAAATGCGGATGATTTAAATGGCGCCAATGAGTATAATAGCAAGGCTGGTCATTAACGAGGTAGCCATTTAACCCCTGCCATCATTCCCCTATTATGTCCTCTCCAGCTGTGACTACAGTCCTATGTCATTGTAAAACTTTCGAGTTTCAGAAAATATGAAGATCGCGGCTAGCCTTTTGTTTCTGCTGCCGTGCCGAGCCATTCTGCTTTTTCATGCGATTCAATGTGTGATAGAGTGCACTCAAGTTACCTGACAACTTCCGTTAGATTTGAAAGGACCCAGGCCTGAGAAAGTTGGTAGACAATGATGATACCAGAAATTCCCTGCTGACGATACCTCCCCCTCCTGGGGTGGTTTTGGCCCATTTGCAACATTCTAGCCGCTTGTCAGTTAGCCCAACACTGGAGAGACCAACCTAGTGCTCAGACTGCTGTGCCACCTGGGAGACCTTGATAAGATAAGACCATCCAATCAAGTGTAATCAACTCCAGTATCCGGAGGATTTTGTGAAACTCCACTCTTTCTGCACAGTGGATAAACCCTACACCAAGACGGTTTCAGATCGTTAACACCGTTGATGCGATGAAAGCCCCCCTGCGGTGAGAATCTTGTGGTGTCGTACCCCACGAAAAGGTGATTTGCTATTAACCTCGGCGCCGCTAATCTCGCTGAATGTTCTGAGAAATGTCTCTTCACTAAGAGAAATCATTAGATTGGCTATGAGTTTTACTGAGGAATCATAAAATATATCTGTTGCCTTCGATTAATAATGTGAATTAAGGATCATATGACTCTAACAGTCATGAAATGGTAATTGTACAGACCTGTAACAGTAATGCACATTTGCAGTAAAATCACTTAAGCACTTACAGTATAGTGTATGTGTGAAGAATGTGTCAAAACCTTAATTATTTTAATATATCTGTTTTTACTAAGGACCCATTTTTGAAACTGAAAGCAGAGTGAATTGTGTGTGGAGTAAAGAGTGCAAAGGTTCTGAAATGCTCACCTTCCCTTGTGGCATCTTGTGTCATGTTGTATGAAAAAAGAAAAGAAATATTAACTGGAAAATATAGCTCGGAGTGATGAAAAATAAATTACTTCAGAGTGGCAAGGAAAATAAGATTGTGAGATTTATCAAGTCAAGATGGAAATGTCTGCTAAGGCGGTGCCACTACCTTGAAAAATTAAAGAGAAATCAAAACGCCCCAGAGCAAGTGAAGATTGGCTATGCAGTGAGTTCTTCCCTTCTTCTGTTCACGATTTATTGATAAGATGTTCTAGCACCTTTGATCAATGTCCTTTTTTTATTCACTCTTTCTCCGTTTTGGCTTGTCATTATCACAGACATTATGGTAGCACTCATGCATGTTTAACAGACACATTTTCAAGGACACTCCTTTCATTTCAATGAAAGAAAATTCCTGAAATGTTCTGTACCATATTAATAGTTCACTTTGCACTTTTAACACCCCACAGAATTCCCAGTGCAAAAAAAAGAAGCTTGACTGGCAAAATCTATAATTGTACAGATAAGTGAACGTGTTGGATAGATAAAGGCTAAACTATCAAGGATATGTTCTCCATCCGTCTAAAGCCAATTTTACACATTCAGCTAAAGTAGTAGTGGAAAACTGTGGAGTCAATATTGATTGATCTGAGGCCTTAGCAATTACCTCCATGTGCAGAAGACCATGTTAAGGTCATCATTATCTTAGCTCATTTTATGGGTCACTGGTCTGGCTTTCGCTGAAATAAATTAACAGATAAACACTTCCCTCACCTTGATAAGATTTACGACGTGTGTGTAAGGTTTGCACACCCAGGTGCCTCGGCACCACAGCTGACCCTCAGCCAGATCTTGAACTGTAAAAAAATTAAGTAAATAACCTTTGGCACGTGAACCACAACAACGTGAGAACATCTGGAGATGAACGAGCCGAGGGCTTCAACGGGATAGCAATGTGCATTTGTTCTGGAAGAACGCTACTTGTACGCGTCATTTCGGCCTTCAGATAGTGTACGCGCCCTTCCGCTGCTCATCTTTCATGTATACTTTTGTTGTCATGTTAGATATGAATGAGAAGAAATGTGTTATGAATGTAACACATGAAGTATAGATGAACTATTATACACAATGTGCATCAAGGGCAGACTTCAAAACCGAATGCAAGCTCATGCATCAGGCCGTAGACATTCCATCAGATACAGCTTGCTGGTTGGCCTCCGGTGGTGTCCAGGCCGACTAGCGCGCAGCTTTGTCCCAAATGAATGAAATTCCAATGGAATGATCACCCTAATGACAAATCAATGGCCTCTCTCGACGCCCCGATCCCACGGGGGCCAATCACAAAGATGTATTCATCAACGGGTTTGAGCCAAATCCCTGGGGTACACCACTAATGTGATCCAACCACTCCTCTGTTATTACCAGGCTTGTGTTCTCAATGTTATTTTAGGAGAGGGATGTGAATGTGCATGTTTATAAGGTGGGGGTTGGGCGACTTGGCAATATCGATCTGGTGAAAGTGCTATTTATATTCTTGAAAATACTCATCTTGTGATTAGAAATGCACTTCACTTGAGGCGACGAACCCAGCGCGTGAAGTGTGTACATGTATAATGTCCTCCGCCTATTTTATCCCGGATTCCATCCCGCTATGCTGCAGCATCACATTTTTACGACAGCTTTAGTTAGTTAGTTAATGCAAAAACGGTAGAAATGCTACATCATCAATGTTCATGCAGTACATTGAATTAATACAATGATTAAAATAGCTTCCCAGTCCTTTCATAATGACCCCACGTCATCAGCTGACAGTCTGAGGGGAGACCGCTGTTGCGTCACAGTATGTGGCTGGTTATAAGCACCATAGATAAGCCTTAATCCTCCACATTACTGATGCACAGCGAGACCAGGGGACAAAGTGTACCTATTCATGAACCCACATGAAGGAAACTGTCTGTGGTGTACGTACCCCGGTATCATACGCGCCCTTCGGGTAGCTCAGACCCTAGCCTGACGGATGACCTGGCAGAATGGACCTGGAGTCCAGTACGCACTCTGGCGCTCATGGAGTGTATGCATGAACATTAATAAGCGAACTGACCACACCGTCCCTACCCTGAAGTTAGATGATGGAGTCTGAACTTCATTCATTTGTGTTAAGATGAGGGATTAACTTAGTCCAAACTAGAGGTGAGCTAAATAGCACCCTGAGAATGCCTGTGGGAAACAATACGGGAAAACACTCAAATTGATATTTGATAGAAAATGCCTTATTGTTATGTGGCCGATTTTAGTATTTTGTCTTAGCTTACTAAGAAATTCATGAGTTTCTCTCATCAACAGGCACCTTGGTTTCACAAATAATCCTTCCCAGATAGTGGGTATCTGGTAATGATGGGCTTCTTGCATGGGCCTCTAATGTGGCTCTACTGCCCATAAGTAGACATTGACTGATTAGCGCTTCTCTGCCATTGACATCATTTGCATTTTAATAGACCATAATTACAACTCAGGGAAAATAAATTGCAGTTTGAAGAATGTTTGAATTACTCCGCAACTCCTTGGCCCGGCCCACTCACGAGATAGCAGTCAGAGCACCGTCTGGAACAACTTCGATGCTTGATACCTGCAAATAACGTGCCATCTTAAATGGAGAGTCACAAAGTAGTGGCGAATCAGCGAATCACCACAGACAGCATGTAAAGCCTGTTGGATGGGTTGTGTACACAGATTGCCAACACCGATATGGAATATATACAGCGAGTGCGAATTTCCCTCGTGAATGATTTTCAGGTTCGAATTAGCCATCATTTTTGCTTACAGCATGGGGGAACCAGCCCTATAGGTGAAACCTCCAAAATGTATGCTTATTATTTACCAAATATGTTTTCCAGGAATATAACACTTTTGTCTATTCCATTAACATCACATCATTTCTTAACCTGCAGAGATGTCATCTTCCCTGGGGTTTAGTTAACCTGGCAGCAGCAAGCCAATGTGACTCTGTAAGCAAGAGTGACAACACCATAATACCCACCACCACCACCCCCCCGACGTAATCTTTCATTTGAGGATTATCAGATTAGAGTTCCCAGGTTGTTTATAGGCTCGGCGACTATCGAAAAAGTTGATCCGTCAAGTTTATCTTTACACTTCTCGCGTTGCGGCGGCGCCGACCATTCAGTTGGGCTGCCGGGGGAAGATAAGACAGGGGGTGAATGGAGCCCGAAAACGAGAAACTGGTCTCCCTTTTACTCGACCGATACACTTTATCTAGTTTGAGGAATAGACCCCACCAAAAGCCTGACCGGCCTGTCGGATTCTACAGATTCCCTTGACCCTTTGTCTGTGACGGAGGGGACCCCTTTTTTATTTCACAGGGAGATATCAGAAATTGAGCTCAGTTTAGTCTTGGCCAATACCATGGAACGAAAGCTTTGAAAGGAAATGCTATCTGTCATATTTCGGGGCCCAATCCAATAGCCCCTTTTGTGGTGATTCAGGTAATTGGATGACATGAGTTTCGGTCTGTCACTTGTATTGACAAAGCAAGCGAACGCACAAGGGAGTGAGGTTGACGACCTCGGTGCAGGGGTCACTAATTCAGGCTAACTAGTTTGTTTCCCTCTGCCGTGCACAGCTACTTTGACTCTGAAGGTCAATGCCATGTTTCATGTTGCTGTCAGAAAGATCTGAATAGCTGAGTGTGGGGAGATGACTATCTAAAAATGCTATCTTCCATTATACGATTTTCAACTTAAGGTGCAAATGTTTTGACATCTGTGCCGGGCTGTGAAGTTGCTTTAACAATTTCTCTGGAGACTCCAAACAATGAAAATAGTGTCTGACTAAAAACTAGGCATTGTTATAAAGTCATATTAGCAAAAATACGTAATACAAACATTTTATTCAATGCTCAAAATGTAGTGTCTTATCTAGATGTTGCATTTTCATTTCTTAGGCATTTTTCTGAAGCATCCTACTTCAATACAGATAATGATATTAGGTTTAACAGTGTCTTTCAAAAGTATTCACCCCCTTGTAGATTTCTGCCTGTTATTGTGTAACATAAAATCAATAGTTTTGTCACTGATCAATTCAAGGCCCTAAAGTTAGGGTGAAAAATAAAGTCTTCAACATTTTCTATATTCATTACTAATATAACCAGAAAGTATTCAAATCTTTATGTACATTTTTGGTGGGCTCACCTTTGACAGCAATAGTGTGCTAACAAGTGATTTGATTTTAACAAGTGTGCGGAGTGAGCTAAGAGAAATGGAACTCTCATCTCATTGTATTTCCATGCAGTTGGAATCCCTCAGGTTTTGCCTGTGTGCCGTTTGTCCAGTCATGCTTCTCTGGCCAACAAAATTACAGCTCACCAAGCTCTTCTTTCAAGTAATTACTTTTGACTTGTACCATTTAGGTTTGCAATTAATCCAAACAGTGTCAAAAATCCAAGGTAGTTATGTGTGTCGTGTTGCTCAGATACCAAGGCATGTAATTACTTTTGGATTAATAACATAGTCACTGCTCAGAGTTCAGTGATCTGAAACGGAGATGACAATCTGAATTCTGATGTATTCTGATGATTAGGGTCAAAATTATAAAGATTATACTGTAGCATGTAATGACATCGGAGGTCACCAGTGACTACAAAAGGGATGGTACCTGAAACATAATGTTTGATTGATGTGTATGCTTTCCAGAGTGACTGATTGCTTGATTTATTCATTTGATATGCTTTCAAACACAGATACAACATATTGAAATCTATCTGTATTTTACTATTAGCTGAATAGACAATAAACATAGACAACATACTTATATATTAAGTTGGCAATTTGATAGTAAGTTGCTTAGAAGAATTGCAGATACAGTCCCCTCCACAAGCATTGGAATGGCTAGGCATAGTCCTTTGTTTATGATGGTCACTGAAGATCAAAAGATGAGTATGAGACAAGAGTTCAGAATATCAGCTTTACTTTCCTTGGAATATTAATATAGGTCTGCATTTAATTTGTGGGTGAATAGAATGTCACGCATAACAGTACGTGATAATAAGGCCAACATGCGTTTGTAATATGGAAGGTAAATGTAAAATACGTGACAGTAAACTGTCATAACTGTTCCTTGCCCTGGAATTCTCCAACAACTTACCCTGAATGCTGATGAAGCCCTAACAAAGCCTTTTTTCAAGCTGCTCTGCAAATCAATCGTATACTCTCAATGAAAGGAACTCCTACTAATGTGTACTCTCAATGACACGAACTCATATTAAACTCTCCTTGACCCGGCGCATTAGTTGATGCTGTGGAGGGTACACATTAGCTGTTCCCCTGTGCTGCTAGATTCACATTTGGTGGAGTGAGAACAAATTACTTTGGCCGTTTACCTTTTTACATTCTCGTAACTTAGCACTCTTATCCCGAGCGAATTAACGTGGTACGAACACTTCCGCACTGTACTTGCACCCCATGAGAACTGAACCGACAACACTGGCATTCCAGGTGTCATGCTCCAAATGCATTAGGTTTTAGCTAATTCAATTAGACCACACTTAGCTTCCATGATGTCTATTAAGGTATTACATTACCCTGTTATCCCAAGATCTAAAGTTTAATAACAGATATTCCATATATTAGCAATGTTATACAGTAATGCCAATCTTCCATATCTGATCTTGCAATTATATAAGTAAACCTTTAATCCTACCTGAGTAAGACTATGAAAGACTGTCTTCCCCAAAAAATCTTTGTATTAAGGTTTGCTTTAACAGCTTATGTGCAGAAACACCTGAACCATTCGTAGAGCTCTTTTCTTCATTACAGTGGGGTTAAAACTGTCTACACAATGTTCTGTAATGAGTGACAAAAACATTAGACAAAACACAGATATGATTTTATTACCTAAGTTTGTAAGACCAGTTAATGCTGTGAGTATTTTGTGGTAAGCCAGAATGCTATTTTCTAGTCATTATTTCAAGCATAGTCAAGTTGGCTCCTGAGGAATGCTAGACAGCTATTTTCAAGTCTTTCCAACGATTGCCAACCTAATTTGAATCAGCAATATTCAATCTCTTTTTACCCTTGTGTTTTAGGTCATTTTTCAAACATAAAAAAGGAGTACATGAACTCATTGGTTATGGATATTTATGTTGTTGTAGACTTACTTTTTAATTGCAATTTTTTGTATATTAATTTATATATGTATATTATATTATTATACATATCTGAAGAAGAAGAAGATGTATATCTTTCCCTATAATAATAATGTGAAAACAAATGTTTTGAAATGTGTAAGAATTCATTGAAAATACATGCGTAAGTATTCAGACCCCACATCTTAAGAGTTTTCATTTACGAGCTTTGCATATTTGGATTCAGGCACTTTTTCGCATTCTCCCTTGCAGATCCACTCAAGATCTCTCTATTGGATAGTTGGTGAACTGAAACTGTATGTGGTTGTCGTTGACCACCTTTGCTCCATTAATTCCTCCTTCAGTCAAGACTAGTCGGCTTCTGAGAAACATCCCCATAGCACAATGCTCCCACCACCAGGCTTCACTGAAGGGATGGTATTTTCCATGGGATTAGTAACAATTTTATGTACAACCATCCCTAGATCTGTGCTCACACTCTTTTTTTTATTCAACTCACTTTATGGTTTGGTTTTTGGTCTACAATGCACTGAAAAGTGTGGGACATTATATAAACATATAATATGTGCACCATCATGTCCAATCAATTGAATTTGACCCAGGTGAACTCCAGTCAAGTCCTTGGCTGGAAACATGATACATTTGGAGGGTCATGGCAAAAGGTCTCAAATACTTATGTACATGATATCGCATTTTTTATTGTCAATAAATTCCTGCAAAGATTTTAATTATTTGTTTTGATTTTTTATTATGGAGTTTTGTGCGTAGATTAGTCTTAGATAAGTCTGTGACACAAAAATATGTAACAATATGTGGAATAAGTGCTATTTTGCTTGAAAAACTGATACTGCAACACAGGTAGACCAAAGCTACCATGCTATGGATCGTAAACACAACCTGGACTTTGTATGAATTATCTTATCAAAGCAAAATGATGTTTAGTTGTTTTTGAGCTCACATTTGGGGAACTGACATAAGTATCCTAAATTGATTCTCCATTGAGGTCAATCCAGTCCAAGCCAAATGCATCTTGATTATTGGAGTGGACACAACTCATTTATTTTCAAGAGTTTCTATTCATTTCTCAGCTAGTCGCACATCTTTTTCACACATCCAAGCCAGTCGTGTACTTTGAACTGTGTTTGACAATACAAAACCTCTTGGCACCTGCTCCTGTTATACGGTCAGGCATTTGGCATTCCATTGCAATGGAGGTGGAAAAGGGATTCCACCGCTGCCACCAATCTGTAGAATGTGTCTTACCTCAGACTCCGGTGTGCCGGATGAATTCCACCTCTTACACCACTAGTGTGGGCTATCATTGTTATCTGTTGCTGATAATTCTTAGTGATTTCAGTCATTTTTCAATTAGGATGGCAAAGATAGCTTCTCACAATAGGTAACCGGACAAATTGACAACGCTGTCTTTCATGTGTATTGCCCAACTTACTGTACAACAGATGAGGACATTGTTTTTGCCTGGCCTCAGATGAGCTGATCTTTTCAGTTTTATATTGCAGCCTGAGATGTGCCGGATGTATCAATGTGTTTTTTGTATCACAGCTATGCCACAGAAAAGTGCCTGTATCACTATAAAACAGGGCGTGTGGATATCTTTGAGTGAGGTTTCTGTGTCATGCTGACTTCATTATCTTTGAATGTCTCGTTTCTTTTTGTGTCTATGCATTTTTCACTCCAGTTGTCACTTAAAATAGAAAGAGCCAACCAGCTGGGGGGCAATGCTTGTTTGTGGGCATGGTCAACAATGTATAAGCACTAAATTGCTTCCTTACTCCTCTCCCGCCTGCGTCCCCCTTTCTCTAGTGGCAGTGTGCCCACCCCATAGTAAATTAATTAGATGGGCTTTGTGCCACGAGTGGAAAATCAAATGAAATGTGGGTGAAGCATTTGAAGTGTCACCAAGATAAAAGATGCCGGCAGAAGTCCTAATTCACCAAGCCGGCCCCCAGCCACCGCTGCCAGCCATCTGTATTCGTGTTTCTTCAGTGCTCACTAAATCAACATGCTCGTCACGAGCCTGACGAGGCCTCTGAGCTCAATGCGTGCCATCGTAAAAGCTTTTCTTTATTGCCCATCTCACTTTTTGTCTCTCCTTCAACTTACTTAATTGCTAACTCTAACTCTGTCCCCCAGTGTTAATACACATGTAGTTTTGAGCGCTACCTGTAATCATTTAGATCGCAAACTTACAGTTAATCTTTTTTTTATCCCTACATGTTGATCTAAATGCATTTTTGACCAATGTGTGATACCAATGACTGGCTGGCAGATTTTAAATCTGTCACAAATTCTCTTTGAAAACCATAATGTACCTCTCTGATTTTACATAAATGATGTTCATAGTACATATCCAAGGTTGAGGATATTGGATGAGGCTGTTTTAGAGGCTGTAGTGTGTGTTCGCGCGCGCGGATGCCTGTGCACCTGTATTCTGAAGTTGAATAGAGTTTAAATGATATCTTCAACGTTTCGTCAAACAGGATGTGCTTGGTAATAGACTGTCTGTTCAGCATTCTTCCGGATCCCTCCTTAATTGCCTGTCGTTGCCCCTGCCTAAACATATTGAAAAACATAAATCTCCCAATGTCGGATGGGCACGTCCCCAGATCTCCGTTGTGCGACATCTCAATGATGAGCTGGATCCAGCATAGGGAGTGACTTCTTAGGCCAGAAACAGACTGAGCAAACATCCAAGATGGATCAGTTGACACTTTGTTCTGCATATCTCTATTTAATGATATTATATTTCATTTCCCAGGCAAAGAAAACACCATTACCCAAAGCAGTCAGACGTAACGAGACATTCTGCAACAGACTCCATCCTCCTTGGTGGTGTTGTAATTGAATTACCCTGCATATGACACAAAGTTTGACAGGGTTTTTATTTGTTTCCTCATATGCCCCACTGTTGAAAATGTGTGAATTCGTTTATCCCTTTATGATGTTCATAGCCAAAGCTGATTGCCGTGAATTGACGTTTATTGTAATGTACAATATGTTATTTCGAAATACGCCGCTGTGTGCACTGACGCCGTGTCTAATAACAAAATTCCACTCTGTGTACGATTAGAATTTCAACGTTAGCCTTTGTACGTAGTCTTTCTATACAAGCCCGGAGAGATTGTGTCCGGGCTTGTATAGTAAAGGAGCCAGTAAGACGGATGTTTTTCCCACCTTAACGTCGGCAGGCAGTGAAGTGAAAATGCGGGATTCTCATTAGAACAAGGTAACTGTAAATGTTGTCCCACTCGAAGGACGCTTGTGTGTGAATAACATACTGTTTGATTGATTACTATAAAGCCCAGTGTAATGTAGGAAAAATATCTACAGTGGGATTCGTCATTCACCAACGTTTTGTCATAACATGGCCGGTATCATATCCCTGAGCATGTGTGCCAAACATCATCGCTGAGTCATCATCTTTTAACCCAACTTCTCCAAATGAAAGAGATGTGGGGGATTGTCATGATTAGCACCTGGAAAATAGCGCCGCCCTGCGGTCGATGTAGCTGCACTTTTATATGTAAAGTCTGGTCAGTGTTTGCAACATGTAGTAGCGTATCGAGATATTGCTGACACGTGCACAAACATGCGTACGTTATACAGGCAGACAGATTTACAGTTTCCCCAATTTCATTGTGGCAAAAGATTTTAGTTTAGATTAGGGCTGCTCAATCCAGTACCTGGAGAGCTATCGCCAGGCTCTCCTCTTTAACCCTAATTTTGCACAGCTGGTTCTAATAATTAGCTAAATTACGACCGTATCAGGTTGCTCCCGACTGGGGTTGGAAGGAAAACCTTCAGGATTGTAGCTCTCTGGGAACACAACTGAGTAGCCCTGATGTAGGGAGCAATGAGGTCAAGGCTCATATGTGTATATATATATCATGGAACTGGCATGATTGTGACAGTAAACGGCCATATAAGGTATTAAATCTGGGGCAAGTATCCCTGTTATGTGTCAATCTCCACTTCCTGATATAATCAAAGAATGGACGAACGGGGCAGCCTCCCATTTCAGAAGCAACAGCAAATCGGTTTCAGGACAGCACTTAGCCTAATTTCTGGCATCACCCCCCTAAGCCACAACCTATATTGACAGGCGTGTTTTAAAAGCTCTGAAGCCATTGGATACTTTCAATAGTCTGTGTACGGATGTTGACCGTCCAAATTCATATACCACTGAATGAAAGCTTTTATCTTTCTAATGGAAGGAAAGACAGGTTGAGAAGAGGACAAAGAGGTCAAAAGAATTGGAGTTAGTGACCCCTCGGGGCTCCACAGAAAGCAATTGAAATTGTCCCTCATATTACAGCTAGTGGAAATTGATTTGTGTATTATTCCTGTTTAAGTGCAGTGCAATGCTAGAGGTTGAGCCTGTAGTGGACCTGTCTGATACGATTAGGGGTCTTTGAAAAGTTGGACTGTGTATGACTGCGGGCATTCAGCCAATCAAAGCCTTGGAATTAATTCGCTGACCAATAAGTTGAGTGACCAAAACACTGAAGGGGTCATATTGTGTTCCTAAAGGGGTAATAGTTATTTTACACACAGGATCACGTGGCCTTATAAAGAGGACACGTTAGAAGCTTTGGAAGTTCAACACACAGGTTAGTCTCTGGCCTGTAATTGTTACTTAGTGTCATTTTAATATCTTATGTGATTTGCCTCAATTTGCCAGGTTGTCTGATATGCATTAAAATAGGGTTACTTTATTTTGGTCAGAGAGGACAGGCATCAATCTTTGTGACAACTTCTGATGTAAAAGGGCTTCATAAAATGTAGTTGATTGATTGATGGAAAAGACAGTGAGCGTTTGGATGCATTTGTTTTTATTTTTGGCTCTGTATTCCAGTGCTTTGAATTTGATTTCTCATTTCACATACTCTCGAAGGGCATTTTAAAATGACTAAATGTTAGTGCACAGCTGTGGTCCAGTGATGCTTCCACTTTAGTCGCATACAACCAAATACTGTTCACATTTGGGCCCTGAAAACCTCTGGTTGCTATGGCAGTGTGGGTTCATTGTCTCACTGAAAGATAAAACACCTTTCCAATGACTTCAGAGGTATTTGGTTGTATACGAGATGAGACATTTCTGTATTGCAGTTTAATCAACTGTAAAGACAAGAGAGCCAGCTCCGGTGGCAGTCATACATGGTCAACACAGTACACCCCCACAATGATATTTCACAGATCAAGTGATATTCTAGAGTTGCACACTTTCCACCCATGACTCTGGTATATGGTTCTATTTGTCTCATCTGTCCGCCATACCGTTGTCCTGAGTGCTGCAGGCTAATTTTGGTGTTTTTCTGTCATCTCGTTTTTGACTCTAGCTAGTGTTTTTGTGCTTGTGCAATCCAGCCTTTGTAGTTCAGATGGTGAAGTGTTCTTTGGAAGGTAGCGGCTGACACATCCACGCCTACTTGGCGGAGAGAGTTCTCGATGTTGAGTTCACCGTAAATCACTCATTGCTTTATCCACTGACTCATACAGTTCCTGGACAAGCAACAACATGATGTCTACTTTGAGTGTTTAAGACATCTGAGTGTTGAAGATACATCTCCTCCGACGCCCACTCTCTGTTCTGAGATGATTATATATACATGTGTTGTTTTGAATGTACATAATCTGTCTGTGAGCCATACGCTCACTTCCAATAAATGGTCTAAAGAGCATTACAACCATGCTTTGCCTACATAAAGACATCTAACTGAAATGTTATTGACATGTAGCACTGGGCAACGTACAGAAACCACTGCTGAAAGTTGACAGACTTATTTTTGCCGTCCTTAATGGGTTTGATATAATGACATAAAGCGCTTGCACTGCACTACTGGGCACACCACACATTGGAGAAAAGAAACTTTGACAGCTATATTTCCCGTTGATAACAGAGCATGTATGCATTAAACTCCGTCCCGGAGAGAAATGGAAAAGGCCCCATGGGTAGAGGCTGCAAGCGGGAGCATGTGGGGAGAAGGGGGGGAACTAGGTTTATACATCAACTGTCAGATGGCTTTGAAGATACAAGCTGACTTGACTGCTTGAGAATCCCAATGCAGTTTATTGTCTTTCACCAAGTGAGCATGGAAGCTGCTTGCACGGAAGCCAGCTAATGACATTTGGGGGAAATTAGCAGCTCAACACTTATCTGCATGCAAACCACGATTAATACGCTGTTATCCAGGCGGACATTTTGGTTGGATTGGGGTACTGCCTGGCTACATAAGAGAAGGGCTAATATTTCGGGGGCCTACCTTTGTCACGTAGTTCACTGTGAAATTCGGTGTAAATGCTATACAGTGAATGAACAGGATCAGTTGTTGGCAAGATAAGCAGAATATAGCTAGTGTAGTTGTTCAGTATCTGCAGAGGTCTCCCTCTCTCTGCCACCATGGGCCTGATAGATCAACAGCTGCCAAGCGGTCAGTGACCCAGAGACACCACTGCTTATTTTCTCTGCCCTCAACTTGACCGTACAGGAGAGTCAGGGTTACCGGAATGCTGTGTGTTTGTTCTGGGGGTGTTGTGTATGGGTCTGCCGGTGGGCAGCGCACACGAACGCCTGTACATGGGCGAGTGGGTAAATGATAATTTAGCTGACATTACAGCTTTCGCGATGAAAAAGTTGTAATCGGCCTGTGAAATCTTTCGATTCGACCAGCCTTAAATTGGCAAAAAGGGATGGGATTCCATATCTCCATATTCATCGTTTAACATCAGGCGGGACACCTGAATGCCAAACATTCCTGTTCACTGTGTTAACTCCCGGGCACCTCTGTGGAGAGAGCGAATAGAATTCATAATGACAAATGGAAATGCTAGAGATCAGAGACGGCGTGTGCAGGGAGATGATAAAGTGGCCTTCCCGGTAATACTCACAGATATCGGGTCAGCTTGTTAGGGCCGCGGTGCGACAAGTAACAACCACTTTTTTAATCACCTTATTAATTCACCTATCCAATCCGTAATGACACCGCCATTAGCCAATTAATCTCCACGTTTGATTTAGCTGGCATCCATTCATCATAACTCGCCGCTTCAGTGTGCGATCGATACCTCCGGACTCCCTTAAAGAGTCGCGGCAGAGGTAGTGTCAAGAGAGTCATGGCAGAGAAAATGTCCGCCCAGGCCATTTATCACCTTGCTATGTGCGCTATGCACTGAGCTGCAAGACAGCACATTCGTGGCCCTTTATATTATGTACCCCCTCATAGGAGTCCAAGGCCATTGTGTACCACTCCGCACCCTGTTCTCATCCACTGCCTTCACATTTGCCAAGCATGTCTATTACTTTGCTCTGCCAGACCTTGTTATCGTGCCACATTGGAGAGTTAATTATCGTAGGCACACAGCCTATTTATTTATGTCTGGGTTCCTGTTCCAATCCAACGGTGTAAAACACTCTACAACAATGCAGCTCTCAAAATCCATTATCCTTTCCCACTGAATTCCCTCTGATAAATGTTTGACTTGTCCCCCCTCCTCTTCGACAAGGGCGGCTACTGCGTTTGCTTAAGTCCTTAACGACGATCCGCCTGTGTTCTCCCAGATGCCTCGCCGTCCTCCGTCGCGGTCGAAAGGTGTCCCGTTTCTTCCGTCTCCACCTTCCAGTCTCGGGTTCCACGCGCGTTATGGGATGTCATTACGCTGCTGTGTGAAAATGCGGCGTGGAGAAACGCTGGAGATGCAAATATCTCTCCTTTTGACCACAGGGGCAATAATACAATAGACTCCAGTAGCTTGGCCCTTCATTTTATTTGCAAAGGTGTTTTCCCCCTCTCTTTTATTCTGAATGCCGGCTTCTCCAGTGGACCGTGTCGGAATCCTCCCAACTCTCGCTGCAGGGCGAAAGCAGCAGCGCTGCCCACTCAAGGGGAAAGGGAACAGCTGTGCGCCTGACAGCTGGAGCAGTCATGACATCCGTCACTGAATATCAGACACGGCCCTGGACTCCACAGCACCATTAGTGAAGAACGGGTCCCATCACAACCTGGATAAGACACAATATTTAGCTGAACTACAACATCTCCTTTCTTGATGCTTTTAAGAGGAGAATCGGTGAAGTAACGGCTTTATTTTCACTCTGTATATGTCACATTTAATGTGGTGTATATAACAACTGCCATCAGATTACAACGGCAGATTTTCACGTCAGAGGCTTTAGGTCCGGCTAAATCTATACGGACCTGGCTACTGTGTCCCTTGTGTGGTGGTGCCGACATGCAGTGCCAACTCTCCCCAATGAGCAGGACGCTGTGCCATATCAACATCCAGATGTTTACTAATGTTGGCAAAATATTACGGGTTATTTGTCTTGTATTGTAGGCTACCATCCTACTCTACTTTTGTGCTAATGAGTGGGACTGAATAAAGATGGCTCTGTTAGCTGCCGCCAGTGGCACGGGGTGCTGTCTGCTGAGTGAAGTCTGGTTCCCAGTGTGAAGGAACTGTCAGTGGGAAACGCCTCGACGCAACGCCTATGAAGAATATGAAGACACTCAACCGTGCTTTTCTATTCCTCACTCGACTATTGAAATGACTTTTATTTTGTAGTTTTCTGTAAGCGCCATGAGGTTGCCGCAGCTTGCCAGCGTACATTCTGGCTAGGTTGTGCGTCAACACTAAGTTCCCCAGACGGGTCTGTTCCATCGCCGTTCAGGTGTGCACTAGTACTTTGTGACCTTTTCAAAATATAAAGGCATTCGAAGGCAGGGCGAATGTGGTATCAAGTGGGCACGTGCTGATAAATGGGTGGAGAAAAATGCAAATCCTCTAAACAAGTTAGATTGTATAGTACGAAACTCAAAGCCCTGGTAAGACAACTTGCAATGCGTTTCTCGCCAACCCAGGGTGATATACTACTCAAGGAGCGTATTAACAACTTTTAATGTGAGCAATATATCACACCGTTAAGTATTCTAATTGAAATATTGTGATGAGATTTTTTGTCTTCATTCTGAAGTCCTAATAAGAACACAGCATAAGCTATAGACTAGGTAGAATTGCAGCAAAATCCCTTTAAAACTGCATAATGTCTCTTTCACTTTTCTAAATCGAATCGTAGGGAAATTAGAGACACTTTATGGAATTGTTAGAATTTTGTAGAATTGCCAGAAAGTCGAGTTAAAACAAACTCTCCATTACATGGCGAGTTGACAGATTATAGTCTCTGTGGCAACGAGGAGACCATTTGCTCCTTTTGTCGTCCCACTTCCACACCTAGTTAACACCCCTACACTAACGTTGCTACCTCTACTGAGAGAAATCCTAGTGGAAACGCTGAGATAACGTTAGGTTAATGAAATATGAGCAGTGATTAGAGCTTCATACCAATGTTTGTCTTTGGGGATCCAGTTCAGGCTATTAGTCTGAGCCCTCCTATATCTTGATTTTATCGCTGTCATAATGTCTTGTAGCCTAAGTTAAGTGCTTGATATAACATTGGCTGCGAGCGGGGGTATTTTCCAGAGTGAGCCATGGAACTCGCTGCTATTTTCCGTTAATCCCGCCTTGAGTTTGTTACTCCCATTTGATACATGTTTAGTGGTCTTTCACGTTATCACTGTGTCACATGGCTCGATCATCCGAGCCACTGTTTTTCAATTTGGCTGCGGTGAAAACTGACAGACAAGTCGCACATTACAAATATTTGTAATGCCAAATTGAAATAGGGGTTTTGGTGAGGGCAAGTGTGTGTGTGTGTGTGTGTGTGTGTGTGTGTGGGTGTGTGTGGGCGTGTGTGTGTATGGGGGGGCATACAATATTAATGTGCTATGCAAATGAGCATAATCACCTTCAGCAGAAGACCCTATTTTAATTGTACTTTAATTTCCTGAATAAATACCTCTATTCAGATGAGCGCTTGCGGCCCACGGTGCAGCCATGTCGCGTAGGATATGTGGGAGGACTACTTTCACTAATTATAGGAACCAGCCAACTCTGTATTCCTGGGAGTGTCGAATAAACTTTCCAAAAGTGATGGATACAATTATTCCAAAGGTATGACGTAGGTGTGAACATAGGAAATGCTCTACAGTTAAGGGAGGATAAGGTGGCCCTGATTTCCGTTATGATTCGTGATTCGAGTGTCATTTGCCCAGGTAGGAGGGATACCGGAAAGTGAGAAGTCATTTCCAAGAACTAATTTGTTAACAGAAACATTGTGCGGTTTGAAGTTAATTGACACCAACTGTTGAGATTCACCACATAATGTCAATTTCCTTTTGACTGTGAATCGATGAAAAGGGTCTCAGCCCATTTTGCATTAGACATCACCAGACATCCATCAGGTTTGCGTCATCCTTTTTCCCCTTTGAAGTCATCCATAAAAAAACACTTCACAGGAGTTCATTAAAGTTGATTTAGGCATGTTAAATGCACTGTTTCCATGATGTCAATGGGACCCGCTTCCACGTTGTTGAGGGCAGGATAAATTGTACCGTCTCTGTACATCTTGAGAAATTAGTGAAGTGGATGTTGAAGTGAGTTGAGACTGGCTATAAATATACTATTTCTGTAGCTGGGCGGAAGACTGAGCAGTGTTCGAAGGAGCATATGCTCGGGGAGCAGCTTGCTTTGGTCTCAGATGTTTCTTAACAGTCGATTTCCTCAAGTCGCGCTTCTTGTTTTGTCTCTTTGTTTGTACTAATTATTTCTAGGCTCGTTCCGCTCAGGCGCTTCAGCGTTCGGACTAGACGAAACCCCCACAGTTTCTCCAGAAGCCCACCTTTTGCCAGCTCCGAACAAGCTGTATGAATGCCCGGCGTCGGCCCAGCTGTGTGACACATTGATTCCTAAACGCCATTAGATGCTGTGAAATTGGGAGCGAAGACCCACATGAGCAATTCCCTCAGCATTTGTGTGGCCAAATAAGCTTTTTGCTGAGCAAATTTCCCTGAGATTTCCAGTCAAACTGATGATATTTGGGTCCATTAGTGGTCTTGTTATCTGGTAAATGATATTTGAAAATGATCTTTCTGTACCTGCATTTGATTAGTATTCCATGAACACGACCAGCACCTCCGTTGTGGTAAAAAAATACATTCTATACTACATAACACAATTCATGCCAGTAGTCATCTCAGTAGACAATATACTGAGACCAATACATAGCCCAGAAAACAGCACGCTGGGAAAGATGAGTGCCTTTGTATTGCCTGTCACACTGACTTTATCAAATCTGCTATTGTTAAATGTGTTCTATGGAATGGATATCCACTGCTCACCATTGTTGTTCTATGTAACGTGAAATTGGTGTGCGCTTTCAAAAAACCCTGCCCTGGTCCTGTATAACAATGTTACATTCCTGTTATATTTGCTTCTTTTTTTCGGGGGGTTTTGTTGGTTTGCCTGACTGTGTAAAAGCTCTCCTGACAAACACAGTAGGATTCTGTCAGAGATTTTACAGAGAAGGTTCTGAGGGAAACTGATATCTTGTCACATTTGACGCAAAACCACTACCGTTTTCCCCAGCCATCCGGAAATGATAATGTTTTGTCACAGCTTTGTAGGCTACGCTGTGGTCTTCAGCTCCAAACTCCAACGAAAACGGGCACATACATATTCTACTTTCTTTTCAGGACACTATAAAGTGCTAGCTGTTCCATAATTCCCAGTGTTGCCTATTGAGGTTAAAAGAGTTTTGCACTTGACTGAACACATTTGCATGTTCCACTCTCTCTGGCCCGTTGAAGAATAAGGCCTGTACTCCTGTGATGTGCAAACATGAGAATGTGCGGCAGGATTCACTGAACCTGGAATACCTCAACTGATCTCGCCGTGAACATATTCTAACACGGCGGGGTGGGTCTACTCACTTATATCTCCACACATGTCGAAACCAAAAATCCTACATGCAAGCTTGTGCACTCACACGTATACATTACATATACTGTATATATAATGTGTGTATATACATGTCTCTCTATATATATATATGTATATATATATATATATATATATATATATATATATATATATGTATATGTCTATGTGTGCATATGTGTGTGCATATATTTTGGCCACCCGAGCAATTGGTTTGAAGCTATTAATTTTATGCATTTCATTTAAATATTGTTTATTATAAGTTTCACTTTCTCTATGACATTGAAAAAAAATATTCTATGATTGGTTAATTTTGTGATCGTGCTGTAAGAGAAATGTTTTGACAATCACCGGAAAATTGGCAATTTCTTTGGTGTGTGATGACACTTTCGGATGCTGAGCGAGCACTGCACTGGATTTCTTTTGGTCCCTCGAGGAAGTGCCCTGTTGATCAGAATTGTTTTTTGTCTTCCATTAGGATTTCTTTTTTCAGCTTGCCAAGTTTCTTCAAATGTCTTTATGACATATTCTGGGTGATCTTAAAAGATTACCTGTGAACTTTTCAACATTACAAGAAAGTATTGCTATTTATATGTTTATATGTATTCATTCTAATATTACTTAATGTATAAACATAAATATATTTTTGTATGTTTGCCCAGAATAACCTCTTTCTATGGCCTACAGTATGACTTTTGCGGGGAACTGTTGATCCAAGGAGAGTGCACGTGACAGTCTAATAAATTCCCTTCCTGTTGTACACCTTGTATATGCATTTGTGCTGGTAGCCTTTGACCACTCTTCTTTCCGTTCTCCAATTAGCATGCAGGATCACTACTAGACAGCTATAAGAAAACTAGCCACCAGACAATGCACGCTACCCCAAAGGCCCATGCCCTCGTTTGTCATTCCCAATAGTCTCCCAATCCATGCTGGCAAGGTGAAATCTTCTCGGTATTTCCCATATTTGCATATTAACAAATGTACAGCTTCCCCCATGGCCCCTCTGTAGCCTTCTAAATTGTCAAATTGGTGTAACTGACTGTGACGCATAGTAACTAAAGGCCACCTGGAGCTGGAAAATACCTCTGGATGATACATGATCATCATCCATGATCATCCATGAACACACGGTATAATTAGTGCTTCCGGCTGAATGAGCCATGAGCCAACCGAGACCTACTGACCTTGGAGAGGGAAGGAGTGAGTCGAAATAGGGGCCAGGGTAGAATCGACCCATGGAAGCTCTTAGAAAGACATTATTTGCCAGGTAATTTCACCCATTTTTAATGACTGTGTACAGAGAACTAGCTCAGGGGAAGAAAACCCATGTTGTTAAATAACCTATAAGGTAGGAGGCCACAGCAGCAGTGAAATTGTTGTTAAACTGTCGTATTACATTATGGGGAAAAAAGTGTCCATACTAGAACATTTCTGTTCAATGTTCTATGTAGGGTCTTTATTGTTGAATGTTGTGTTCTAAATTGTCGAATAGGATAGTACATTGACGCAGAAACCCTTTTGTTTTACCAAATAATTTAGAAATTATCAATTGTCTTTGGGAAAGCAAGCCACAAACACTGCTACATTTTGCATGTAATGCAATGGAAGACAAATCTTTTCTAAGATTAGACTACCATGAACATGTTGTACTGTCCAACCCCATTAGATACACATTGGGATAATACTGGTGCTGGTGATGCCCTGTGCCATGGAAATATATTGATGAGTACACTTAGTATATAGCATCCTCACGACTTTATGCGGAAGCAGAATCACAACATAACAAAGTGCGTAAAGTGATACACGACATTACGTAATACAATGCAAAATACTATGAAAATGTGTTTGGTTGTCTCTATACAGTCCCGGTGAGAATATAAGGTGTTCTTGTAACAGGTTTATTTATTTGGGGGGTTTTATGTCAACTTGAGTTAGATGGGGTAGCTGGGAAATACATGCCACATTGCACTGTGCAGATGTTGCCCTGGTTTTCCTTTTCACTGATTCTACCAAGCAGCAGCTGTTATCATGCTCTGCACTCCGATACCGTAGATAGGCTTGAAATGTTCTGGTAACTTCCCAGGTTCGGAAACAAGTAAGCAAGACCGGAATCGTCCAACGTGAATTTCTGGGAAAACGGGGCATATTGGTTTTCATATAACATTACTGTGACCTGATATTCATGTCTTGTTTCCTCAAAATGTTGACATGGGCAATGGTCGATGGCAATGGTGGCTGTCAATGACGACAAAGTGATTTGTGTTTCTAATGATAGTTTTAAGCCAATGGCCAATGCTAAAACGTGAGTCAGCTGTCCTGTCTAGCTAACTGTGATTGCACATTTAATAACACCCAGATAGAAAAAAAATTCGGCTTGTCGATGTGACGTTAACGATGGCCTGACCATGGCAGGCCACTGACAGTGTGCCACCCAACAAACGGGCAGAGTGATTACTCATTGCCGACTATCAGCCTGCAGATGGGCTATCAGCGATGGCTCAACCGCGGGAGGAAGCAAGCAACGAGCCCCATGTGGACAGATTGGTCCTTGCTAGCGGGAATGATTACAAATGACCACCAAAACAGGATATACCGTCGCTGAAACATGCAGTCAAATATAGAAATGTATTGTTCTGGCATCGTGGCAGTACAACAAACACGTGGAATTCATCAAGATATGCTTTGAGATGGAGTATTTTTCTCACAGAAAATCATTAATTGAGTTAGATATTACCTTGGATTATGGGGATAAGATGGTTTGGCTTGCACTGTAAATTGTCTTTCATTTTACTGCCCGATTCCAGTGCCTGAAAACTTTAAGCTGTCCTGGTTATCTAATTGTTTGTTTTCTCGTCCCCTGACTGCCCGCTCAAAAGTGACAGTTGATGGTCATTTTGTTTCAGCAATTCTCCAGCCCGGTCTGGCTGTATGATATGTAAGCTTTGCAAAGCATTCAGCCACACAGTCATTCATGCAAGTATTTTTTTTCTAAATTATGAGCCTGTGCTTTCCCCTGTCCTCTGTAAGTCAATGCCACAGGTTGTTTGATGAAAATGGACTGTTTGTTTGGTCCAACATTAGTTGGTAACTGAAACACATTGTTTAAACAGCAGAATGTAAACATATTGTTCCCACTAACAGAATTTGTAACTTAGTTGATAATATAAGAAAATGTATTTAAAAAATATGAAATATATATATATATATTGTGTATCGTAAAACAATATATACAACAGTAGGTAATGATGGTCACCAACCCCTTTCAAAATGGTCTCCTTTTCTTGCCTTTCACTCTGAAATGAAAATACATATTTACCCGACCTGCACCATTTTCCTAACTTTCCAAAAAAGTTGAAAAGGAAGATTTTGAGTGAGAAACAGAAGGGATAGAATTTAGAGACAACTGCAAATTGAACTCTTCTGTTCCTCACTCATAACTTTCCTTTTCAACTTTTTTGGAAAGGAAATAGTGGCAGTGGACTATTTATTTTTTCCGGAGCTGTATATATATATATATATATATATATATATATATATATATATATATATATATATATATATATATATATATAGAGCGCCCTAATGGGTGGGTTAAACAGGGAATCCTTAAGGACATTTAATCAGAAACCTTGACATGTTCAGGCATGACAGTATCCAAGGGTTGATAATACATGAACTCATTTCCTGATTACACTTTCGTCAATGTACACTTAACTACATCATCAATAAAGATTCGACACAAATTATCTTCAATGCCAGATGAGCTACAAGACTTCAAATTACGTTACACCTATCCTCCACGGTCCAAGGGAATCCCTCACATTAAGCCTTACAGAAATCACAATTAGAAGCAGATAATTGAAAGTATATCCTGCATTAGCCCATCCTTGGAATAGCTGAACAAAAGTCTCCATTACTGTTCAACGGTGGGGATACTGGGAACGTTTCAATATCACTTCCCTCATCCACCACTCCCCTGGCATCGGGTATCGCAGTTTTTCCATAAATTGGATGAACGACTTCACTAGATTATAGCCTCTGCCATGATAGCTTGAATTAGTGAAGCAAGTCCAAATAGGGAAGAGTCAGCCAGAGTTGGTACCTGTGGCACCGGTTCCAGTTCTCATTTCTTTTACAAGCCAGCTTAGGCTCTAATTGCTGATTTGCTTTGGAAGATTTATGATTCAAATGAGCTTAAAGTGGTTTTTGAGATTTTCATCTGGTTTGAGCCTCTCATACATTCAACTGGAGTTGTTGCATTTAGACCAGGGGTTTCTAAACATATTTCGTCTGTGTACCAATTTGGTTGTTGAAACATTTAAATTTTCCGATTCATTCGTGTAAAAGGTGTGATGTAAACTTGGCATAAAAATAATCAAATAATATTTCAAATTGAGGAAGCGGAAGAAATATCAAGATGACCAGGCAATAATTGTGATTGATCTTCTATGGGATGGGATTGTTTCCCCGAAACATCTACGGGATGTGATTGTCTGATTTACTGCCATTTCTTGTAAGCTATTTTCTAACAGATGGTGACCCCACATGAGATTTTGAAAGACATTTGCATGCACTCTGAATCGCTTAATATAGTTTTGGACAATTGAAAGCATTGTCTATCAGATCCATATAACACTATTTTGTTTTCCAAACAATGCTAGACTTGATATAACTTGAAAATAACAACCTTTTATCCCTCAGTAAAAGTTTGCAGCCCTCTTAGGAGAATGTACAGACAGCAAAGTTAGACAGCCCTATATTGTTTTTGTTGTTGAGAACATTTCCAGCACGTAGTTTGGAAGTTATAATAAGATTGTCTCTGAGTCCTCTTTCAAACGGGACCATGAACATGGTACAAAGTAAAAGATAAACAGAACTGCAGAGAATACTGAATTGAAACAAAAAATACACAGAGATATGAAGTCCGGCCCAAATTATTATGTATATTATCAAGTTGCCTGACTGCAAAAAGGTCAACGCAGCATGGCCTGAGCTGAAAAATGGTGATATGGCTCTTTTATTTTTATTTGTTTGCCATATTTCACCCCTTTTCTATTCTTATAGTGCAATTTTGCAATTATTTATTTTATCCTGAGAAATAGAAAATGTAAATACACAAAGGTGATTTGTTCCATAAACTATTTTCTTTGGTTTATGCGACATCTATAATGTTAAAATCTTGGCATAGAAAAAAGAATAATCTCTTGAAGGCATAGACTTTTGGAGACATTGAGGGCAATTGTATCATGATATAATTTCCGTCTATTAACCCATTTCTCTGTTTGTGTAATCAAAACTTCACTAGACTGTGTCAAACATCAACATAGCAAAGCATTCTCAAAAAGAAATATCAGATGGCTTAATATTCTTTCTGATTTAAACAGACATTGTTTTGTTCTTTTATGTTGTAAAATGTAGGGGCTGGTGTCTTTCCATCGCAATCATATCAAATACGCTCATGTGTTTTCATTGTTCTGGCATTTCATGGGAATGGCTGATGGCAGGAATCACACAGCATATATGCAGTTTCATAAGCTTAGCCAGGCAGAAAATGGATTGAAGGAGGGAGATGGGTTGGGAGTTGTTGTGGAAATAATGTGTCAGTCACAAGGCACAGAAACTGTTTCCAGACTGCAGCCCTGACCCAGTCATGTGATAAGCTTTTCACTTTTTTTCTACCTTCAATAATCAATAGATGCTCTGGCCCTACTGATCGTTGAGGGAAGGTACGGGAAAGAAATGAGCTGACTAGGAAATGGAATTTCTCCATTCTGGTCCCTTTTCTATGTCCAAATGTTGAGGTAAATACACCGAATTATTTCAGATAGACTACAGTAATAGTCAATTGGGTAAGTAATTATAAAAAAAATATGTCTGGAAAAGCCTCTCTGAGACTTGCTGATGCTGAACAATTACAGTGGTGCAAACTAAGGTCCTTCCATCCATTTTCACTATGTATATAAATATAGAGCTCTGGAAAAATATCAAGAGACCACTGCACCTTTTTCTTTCCTTTCCCAGTGGTCACTAGAAACCTTCCTTTCCAACTTTTTTGGAAAGGAAAGAAAAGTGTGTGTGTGTGTGTGTGTGTATACACACACACACACAGTGCCTTAAGAACGTATTCAGAACCCTGCGCTTTGTCCATGCTTTGTTTAATTAACTTAATTTAAACGTAAAAAAATGTGGCCATTAATCTATATGTACCAAACCATAATGAAAAAGCAAAAAACATATATTTTGAAATGTTTCATGCTAGGTTTATTAAGATTTATTGCATACATGTCAAATCAACAACCCATCACTTTGAAATGGGAAAAAATTGGAACCACCAAGATTCTTCTTAGAGTTGACAGACTGGCCAAACTAAGTAACCAGGCCTTGGTCACCAAGGTGACCAAAAACATAATGGCCACTCCAACAAAACTTCAGAGTTTCATTGCAGAGGTGGGAGAACCTGGCATAAAGACAAACATTGTTGCAGCACTCCATCAATCAGGCCTATATGACAGAGTGTGGCTAGACAGAAGTCCTGAGTAAAAGGCATATGTCGTGCCATCAGAATGACTCTGAGAGCATGAGGAAAAAGATTGGTCTGATGAGACCAAAATTGAACTATTAGGTCTGAATGCCATGTGCTACTGTATGTCTGGCCAAAACATGGTAATGCTTATCCCCTAGCCAGGACCATCTGTACTGTGAAGCGTTAATGGTATGAGCATATTGCTATGGTGATGCTTGTTAGTTGTAGGGACTGGTCAGGATTGCGGGATGCATGAATGGAAAAAACAGACAAGTTCTTGGAAGTAAACCTGAATATAGGTTCTGAACATGTACACTAGTTCAGTTTTTTCTTGCCATAAAATGTCTTAATTGTCTGGACATGTGTTTTTGTTTTGTCATCACTGTGTGTAGATTGATGGTGAACAAATGCTAATTCATTATAAAGTCTGTCTATACAGAGAAAGTGAAGTGTTCTGAATCATTTCCGATGGCCCTGTATAGGTATATAAACATTTTAAAGTTTATATAATATTCCAAGCAAAGATGTCTCGTGTCTGATGTAATGCTTCTCTTCTGTTTCGGCTACTGCTATAAGTCTGACAGAAGGGAAAAATCTTCTAACTGTAATGCCTGGAAATAGAAGAGATTCAAAGTAAGTTCTCCAGCCAAGATAGATTGCACCACCTCCACAGCACAAAGGATATGTTATTCAGCAAAAAATAACTACTCAGAACCTCCCATTCATGACTACGACACGCCGACACAATCTTATCAGAATTTCTGAAGCAATACAAACACAATCTTACCGGAATTACTGAAGCTATACAAACACAATCTTACCGAATTTTCGGATGCACTTCTTATTAGTATACATAATTTCTTGTTGACATGGGGGTACTGTGATTCCAGACAGTAGCCACTGTAGTTGTAAAAAAAAACTGCTCATGGAATGCCCATGTACTGTACTGCTCATGAATGTGGAATGTGCGTGTTATACAGTACATGTGTTTTGATGTTATTGTGTAGTTAAGACAGTGGCTGTGAAAAACAAGTGAAGATGGCTCCATAAACAGCTGTGATTGTACTCTAGACAAAATTCTTCAAAACAAATAACTCCCTAGCTCAATGGGATTTAAAACCAATGCTAGATCCCTCTGGCAATTTTAATCACTGGAGCTTGAATGTTGATAGGCTGAACCATTACTACTCCGTTCTTTGTTCATACAGATTTGAAGTTGTGTGATCTAGCAAACTGGCCCGGCTGTCTACATTGTCACGGCAATCACTGACAGGGCAGATCCAAGACCTGTGGTCATCCAGGGAGGGACAGCAAAATGGCCTAAAACATTTTCTGATAGCTGGGGGGAGCACAACATAATGGTTAGCAGGGGTTCCGAAGCTAGCTAGCTAATGGCAGCGCAAATATTAGAGAGCAATCATGACGCCAGCTATATTGAACGGGTAGAAACCCCCCACTTCCAATGTTGTAAGATCATTAGCAATGACCAGGAAATGCTAAAGACGCCATCCTGTTAAAGCAACGATATCGTTATGCCGTGACAATTATTGCAACCCGATCTAGCCGGACAAAACATGATGTATAGTACCGATTTTTTTTTTTAAATTCGCTTCGAGACACCTTGATGTTGTCTAGCTCTGAAAGACCACCACTATACGGGGTGAAAGGGCAGTGGTCAAGCGCATCCGGCCAGAAAATGGAAACGCCTGTCATTCTTTTCCTGTGTTTGACAATTATCCCACCGGCACTGGCTTGATCCGTCGGTGCACTTTAGTGCCCCAGCGTACCGTGAGGCTGGACCAGCGTGGTCCCCCACACATCCCGCGTCATCACCCACTCGGCCCAAACGCCTCAGTAGCAATTCCAGGCCTGTTTTCACGTCTACGTATCCTGGTTTTAGCATTGAGGAATGGGGTGAAATGGTCTCAGACATTGTGTTGGCAGCATATCACAATGTAGCCTGTTTGGCGAACATCAGATATTTTTGCTGCCCTCAATAAGGGACACTGATGAGATAACGGTGGGAGGGTCTTCATCGGTCATTCTCAGCCTTATATTGCAACAGATAATTTCGACAAAGACATAGCGAGCAGTAAACTGTGCTGAACACACACACACACACTTTCTCTCCCTTTGCCTTTCTATTTCTCTATAACTTATCATCTATTCTCTCACACACACTCTCTCTTACACACAAACACAGGCATATTCTAACCAAGGCAAATTGTAAATCCAAAAAAGAAAGTGAACAGGGGAGATCTGTTTCGTAGTAAACTTAATTGGGGGTTTTGCCTTGTTTTGAAAGCATTACAAAGGATTCAGTCAGTTGCAAATTCACCTGGGTGCATTTGATCATTCATTTAGTCTCACATATTGATGATTAAGTTATTTTGATGCTACAAGAAAATATTATTATTGAGAAGAAACAAATTAACCACATTCATGAAGTGTGAACAAGGTGTAAAAAATAACAAATGTCACATCCTAGAAATCTGAAAGCATAATGTTTGAGTAGTCATGTACCTCCAGTTGCAAAATCTAAAAGTCTTCTCTTTGAGAACCTTACAAAAACAATTATTCTACATTGTTTGTGGGAAAATAGACAGTCTTTAACCTTCAGTCCATTTGCAACAGGGGAAACCAAACTGCCTTTTAAAGGAATCTGGGCTGGAGCAGATTCCTTCTCTGGCAGCTGGACTGATAGCCAACCCGGTGTAATGACAGCTGTTGAAGGCTTTTTAAATGGCACCCTGGTTGATGGGTGGTTGTCAGGAGGACACGGATGGAGGATTTTACGAGGGTTAAAGTGGAGGATGTGGAGGGAAAGTGTGATCTCCCACTGAAGGACCCTGACCCTGTGCTCAAGGTCCGTGGTTTTACAGTCTCAAAATTGAGAGTTAGCATGAATGGGGAACTACCTAGAAGCGACTGACAAACTGCTTGGTTTTGTTTTGGTATGGTGGTGTAGAAGTCAAGGTTAATGTGAGGGACACGGTTCTTCAGACGATAAGGTCATCGTCATCACTGTTCAGCAATTTCTCTGGTTTAAAATTGCCTGAGCATCTTTATACACGTCATTGGGAAATGTGTTCCTTTAGGTTTCTTCTGCTGTCTCCCTAGGAAAAACATTTTCGCTTTTTAGATCCAGATGGTACTATTTTGGGTTCAATTTGAAACCCGCGTTTTGCTGGGTTCTAAGTGGAACCCAAAACTGTTTTATGTGGAACCCAAAACTCTTCTACCAAGAACAGAAAGTATTCTATTTGGAACTAAGCACCAAAAAAGGCTATCCATAAGATTCCCCTTATGGTGCAGACAATTTAGGTACCATTATTTTAAAAAATGAAAGAGGGAAAATATCACAGTCAACAGGCTGAAACATAAATGTAAACTTCAGGCTTTTGGACTGTTAAAAGTCTATGTTAGGAAATGTGGCCATTCCTATTATTTACAGTTGTGTCAATATGTCCTGATGTACACTGGACAACAAATAGGCTTTATTGAAAATGTCATTGTAAGAACAGAGTGGCGCGTTGAGACATTTATTCATTCTCTCTTTCACTCTCCCTCGTTCTGCCTTTGCTGTTGCTGCTGTGCAACAGATGGGGTTTATAAGGAGGTCGTCAAGTGTGTGTCTCCCCAGTTGTTCTTTGTGCTGCTGCCATTATATGTAGATATTAAAGACATAAACTAGGATCTGCAGGGGGCCTTCAAGTCACAGCTGGATGATATTGTGTTTATTTAACACATTTGGCCGACCTGCCACTGAGACTCTGTTTAATGTCTTATTCCCAGTCCGTCTTTGTTAGATCCTGTATTGCTCCAGTTATTGTTGCACAGTAGTTCCATAGTCAACATCTCGGAATATCCAGGACTGCATGTGGGTTTTAGGTGGTTAAGTGTTTATACATTTTGGAGTTATTCAGTTAAATATCATTGGCATAACGGCATTACATATACTGAGATTAGTATGGTACAAGACTTTCTTCTCAGGTGTTTTTCCAGTATTACATTGCCACAGACACATTTATCTGTCTGTCTGAAATTAAAATAGCATTTTTACCTATTCTGACTTATCTATGCAGATTTTTTATCAGTCTGTCAGATTTTTACAACATGTTATAAGAAAAATAATTGCAATATAAGAGAATGTTCACAATATATCGCCTGTAGTTCTGGAATGACAGTGTTTAAAGAGAAAGATTGCTCAGCAGAAAAGATTTTCATTGCGCAGAACTCCTATTGACCAACGGTAGACAAAACCACACAAGTCCGTTGAGGAATAATGTTTCCCTCTGTAATTTACTTGTTGCTGAAATTCTCCTCAGGTCACTCAATTTCTATTTGAATGGCAATGTCGGCATTGTGTTGGGAATATTTATGCCATCTTATTAGCTTTTTTTTTCTTTTTAAATGCTGCAATTCCCCTAGTTTCCATGTGGAAAAAATATTAGACACAATGCCCTTTTAAGCTGGTATTCAGAATGACGTTGTTTCTTTATTTGATCAGCTGTTGTCGCCCCTTTAATTGATGTGTTGCTCTTGAATGTTCCAGGAGTGGTTTAACTCCACTGAGTTAAACCGTTCCAGTGCCCTGAGGTCTTCACCAATTGCATACAAACTGATGAGCTGGGCTGCCCAACCCTGTTCGCATAGATCTACAGTCCTGTAGGTTTCCTCTCCAAACCCATTTGCCAGTAATCTGATTAAGCTTGATCCCCAGCTAATTACTACAATGAGGTGTGTTAAATTAGGGTTGGAAAGAAAATCTACAGAATTGTAGCGCTCCAGGAACAAGGTTGGGCTGCCCTGCGTGTAGAGCATCTTTTATACAGTTTACAATGGCAAATACTGTAGTTGAAGTTAACATTTCTGAAAGGATGGGACTTGGGGCTTAACTCTATCAGTTGGCATTCTGCATTTCATGGGGCTCATGTCATTAAAGAAGGATCTTTGCTGTGTCGTCACTGCCTCCGCTGCGTATAGAAAAATGCATCGATTTCGACATGATTATTGATTCAAAGCGAGTAGTGTCCTGTAGGGCCTCGGAGTATCCTGCAGGGCCCCTGATTATTGGCTGTATATCGATGTTGGGATCTGCCGATCACCTGGATGCCACGGTGGTTATTAGATGCCAGAGCAGTGGCGCCTTCTCGAAGAATGTTTCAAACCTGTACTGTCCTCCTCCAACCTCTCCCCGTCCTATTTGCCTCCCTGTTCCGGCAATCAAATTGGGTTCACTCTATTTACGCAGAGCCACTGCTGGTGAATGCTCACTGACCTTTCACAGGCGGCAGCGAGTCATCATCGAAACCAGAGAGCATCTTATCATCAGTGGTGAAGAGCAGATGGTTGGATTGTTCCAAAAGAGACTTTTCAAGCGTTTTCAAGCGACAAGTAGCACTGCGGCCTCGACTGATTTGCAAGAAGCAATTTGTATGAATATATGCATAGTGAAAATAAATACGTTTTAAGTGAGAATAGGCAGTGGTGTGGAGCATGAAAATAGCTGAAAATGCTGAAAAGCTAAGGAACTTGGCGTCAGCACTACAATGCCTACCTCACCTTACCTTGCAAGGTTTTCTTCACCGCACAGATATGACCAACGACAGAAACCTGTGTTTGTGTTATGTACATCGAAGGTGAAAGCCGACGACATCATAATTCATACACTTAGAAGGAGTTTGGACATTTGTCGTCGGTGCACATGAAACCGTGTCCTTTCCACCTCACACTTGACGTATCCCATCCCCCCACATTTCCAAACTTTACACAGGTTGTGTGCTTGCATAATGACAATAGTTGAGGGTTTGAAACCTGCAATGAGATCTGTTGCCCTCCGATAGTTATAGTCTGCCACAGGATTAGCCCGCATGAGTTGCTGACAAAAATCCACTACTTGGCTAGTTGATCAGAATCCGCTTTAGACAATTTTCAAATGGTAGCGCTGTCAGTTTTCTACTAACGGTCATACGTATTTGGCTTCAATTTAGCAACGTTAGCAAGCATCCATTTAGCAAATTGCTGTGAACAACTGAGACACTGTTTAAATCTGCTTTGGGCGGTTAGCTACGGATTTTCTCAATTACAGTTTGAGTTGTGTATTTGCTATTCTCTTTGTTGACATTGGTCTTGTCCTGATATTTTTTTGAGGGGACATAGTTTTGACTGATTGACAGAACTTCTAGAGTCGAGCAACAGCTGAAACTGTTGCTTAACACTACCTCATCTTTTGACCACCACATACAGTATGACAGATGGACAAATCCTCCACAATATCAGTTCCTCCCTCCTCTGTCCTGCCAGCATCTACGAAAGCTCACTCCAAAATCGTTTAAAATTCTGCAGACAGACTTCTAACTTCTAATTCTAACAACTGGCAGCAAATTTTTCCTTGAACGCCAATGGTCGCTGTCTCACAGCTTATTGATTGATATGTCTTCTTTCTGACCTACAAAGCGCTCCATCACTTTGCCCTCCCTTACCTCTCAAATCATATTTTTTCTTTACCAAACCACCAAAACACAAAAATGACCCTCTGTGACAGGGCCTTCTGGAGGATTGCTCCCAGGCTCTGGAACTTCATTCTTCCAGCCATGCATAGTTTCGTTCTTCACCACTTTAAGTTTCCTCTAGGTCTTCGAAAAGCCCTCCCCTTAACATAAAATCATCCCACCTTGTTGCCCAATACAAATAATATTTGCGAGATCTACAATTTTTGCCCGAGACAGAAACCGCGCTTCAATTCCTTCAAGCATTTCCCCAGTAGAGCTTCATCAGCTAGGTACAAATAGGTCAGTGTTATTATAGGTCAACTGATCCTCTGTCCAGGACAACTGCACTCTATAAAATTCATCAATTAAGCCTGATGTCCGACATTTGCCCCTTTGAAAGTAACCATTCACAAACAGTGCTTTTAGCCCCTATATATTCTGCCTACATGAACTTCAGCCAAAATCAATTGCGTTGCAAGCAGTGCAAAACCCCTCATTTATCCCTTGACCGACAAGAAAAAGGGGGGGACGGAGAATACAGATATCCTGTTTATCAGAAGTAGAACTACTTTCTCAGACAGCAAGTGAACCGCACATTAATCTAGGAGACCTCGAGTGCCAGTACATGCACACAATCAGGGGCAATGCGCCCAAGCGTCAATCTCTGACCTTTTGAGTGCCGCCCACATTTTAATTAAGCAGCCGTTAAAATAAAAGCGCCTTGATGACCCCCCCCACACACATGTGCGCACACACACCCACACACACACACACACACACACACACTCCTCTCTGTATTCTCCCTACTGTGCCTTTGTACAGTGAACTTTTTTCCCCAGTGAAATAGATAGGAGATTAACCACATTGGAGCAGTGATTGAATATCACAGTTGGAAGTTCTTAACAAGGGGGAATTAGTAGAAGCCAATGCAGACACATATGCTTGCCAAATGTAATCTCCTTGTAATAAATGCCTTGCCCTTTACGATGTACAAAGGGACGAACACAAGTACAGTATTGAGTTGGTACAAAACTTTTCCAACTGACATCTACTCTGTTCGAAATCTTGGTTGATTATGCCTGTAAGTGTCAATGTATACGTTGAGTTGTAACGCAGAGGGTTTTCATTCATTGAGTCGTAACGCAGTGAGTTTTCATTCGTTGAGTCGTAACGCAGTGAGTTTTCATTCGTTGAGTCGTAACGCAGTGAGTTTTCATTCGTTGAGTCGTAACGCGGAGGGTTTTTATTCGTTGAGTCGTAACGCAGTGAGTTTTCATCCCTTGAGTCGTAACGCAGTGGGTTTTCATTAGTTGAGTCGTAACGCAGTGGGTTTTCATTCTTTCATTCAAGTTTGCTATTCCGATTTGAACGATAGAGTTGAATTGATTTGTAATTTAACGAGTCATTCATTTTGTCTTTCAGCTCTTGAATCATTGGGGGAGTTGCTTGGGTGCTGAAAGGTAAGCTTGCATGTTTTTGGCATGTTTGCGTGGAAGTTATAGCAGTCTCACATGCAATTTCCGGTTGAGGGATCATATTACTGACTGATTATATCCAAAATATTTGGTCGACACAGAGTTCATTAAGATAAAGCTGGCATTTATGTGTGTGTGTGAGAGAGCGAGAGAGAGAGAGAGAGAGAGAGAGAGAGAGAGACAGAGACAGAGAGAGACTGTATGACATGACCCGTTGAAGGCCCAACTGTAAAAGTTTGGTCCTAACCAGCATAACATCACACTTCTGTTTTTCCACCCCCCATCATTTCCCAGTGTTTGTTTTATACAATAGAGTCATATTGTGCCATTTTATCGTGGCTGCTTTTTTTCTTCATTTGAATTGTCCGTGGACTGCATTTGTGCTGGCACGGGCAGAATAGAAGTCTTAGAGGGTAGAGAGAAAAAAGCCTGCTGCTCTTTTCTTCATACCAGTTAATTAGCATTGTGCATGAGATCGGCGTGCCGCTTTACCAGTCGCTGAGTTCTGCCCAGCCAATAAGAACTTGTTCTCAGCCGCGTCTGACAGTGATAAATGGTGCAGCGGCTGGTGCAGCGGCTTCTCCCTTGCCCATCGTCCCTGTTAGCAACAGAGTGGTGTATTGTGGGAAAGCACAGAGACTGGCACCACCCTGGAATGGGTCTTCGAGCCATTCATTAATAACTTGGCTACACATGGTGACACGCAATATGATCTCACAGCTCATGGTAGTATTCCTCGTCGGTCCAGGAGGAGAGAAGTAAATGTCTGTAGCTGGTGTGAGATCTTATGATTTAGTGTAGCTGGTGTGAAGTTATGATTTAGCGTTATTTGTAGGATCAAGATCAAGGCTAAGGCTAGTTTTAAGGTCAGGTATTACATGTAGGGTAAAGAATATGTTTGGATTTTATTTACATTTGGGTAAGCCTTAAAACAACAATTGACTAGAATATATACTAAACTTATTACTGCACATTTCTCTCTTTATGTTCTGAAACTTGCATCCTCTGGACTCAGACGGCTTAACTTTGCGTCCACCATCCCCATGAACAAAGCTCATGCACACCCCTAATACTGCTCTTCATTTCCCCATAGCGGCAGGTTCTCATGTCGACATGTCTTTCCTACATCTGACGTGTCTTTCCCGGCACTTTGAAAATGAAACGCCACAGGATTTGCCTACCTTCAAAAGGCTCATCAGGAACTTGTGTGCATTACAGAGAAAAGATTAGAACACCTTCATGTTCAAATAAATGTTGCATGTGTATTCATTGATAGCCCAACCTCTTCAGTCCTGACAGTCGGATTTGCAAGGCGGCAATTTCAGGAACGAAGAGATGGGAGTCCCTTAACAAATTCGGATCTCATGAAGGTGAACATCATTGTGTAAAAAGAATCAAATATAGCCATCTTTTTTCCCAGATTCCCTCCTTTTTTAAGTATTTTATTTTCTAGATTATATGGTTGGGATTTAGCAAATTATTTTCAGAAGGTTATTACTCAATGTGGTCTCAAGGGAATAGGTAACATAGTATATGTACATTCTATGTGGTATGTTACGTTATATTAAGGTGTACTTACGATTCACTACCAAAACATCTTATGTTATGAACCCTACTAAAATGCATCATACATTAAAAGGTTTGGGTTGAGGTTAGAAAACAAAATGGGTTAGGTACATTTTAGGTATCACCAGACAGGGGTAAAGGTTTAGGGAAACATTATGTTTACAAAATGGAAAAATGTTTGTTTATGTTTAGGAATCACAGCACTGGGTTTCAAGTTTCTGTGAAAAGAGGAATTCTCTATCAACAAAGTGTATTTGAAAAACTGACAATCCAAAAATTCACACAATTCGATATCCTTGAATTTGTGTTTTCTGTAAGCATATTAAAATGTCATCTACAATAGTGTTTGATTTTCTTTATTTAGACAGAATTTTGCTAAATGACTAATGGATTAAGTTATTTGTAGTTGCTGTATTTCAAAACTATCAGTAACCCCTTACAAGGGTAAATCTATAAGATGTCCTTATATTCATTATAAAAAGGATAATGTATACAGTATACAGGGACTTCGGGATGTATTCAGACTTCTTTACTTTCTCCACATTTTATTGTTATAGACAAAAATATAGATAAACTCAATGATGACAAAGTGACATGCCTTAAACATGTTCTTAGAAATACTGAAATAACAAAGCAGAAATATTTAATGTACATCCGTATTCATACCCAAATATTGAATGTGCATAAGTATTCAGACACAAATATTGAAAGTACATAAGTATTCAGACCCATTTCCATAACCCTCCAGTTTGAGCTCAGATGTATCCTGTGTCCTATGATCACAGTAAGATCTCTAGAACTTAGAGTCCATCTGTGGCCTATTGATTGGAAATGGTTCATTTGATTGGACATGATTTACAAAGGCAATAAGTCGAAGGAACTCCTTATAAACCTCCAAGATGGAATTGTGGAATTGAGGCATTGATCTAAGGATCTAAATCTTTAAAAGTTCCCATGACCACAGTGGGATCCGTCACAGTGAAATGGAAGAAGTTTGAAACCATCAAGTGACTCAGAGCATGACAAAAAATAGCGTTTGGTCTGATGAGACCATAATCAAACTATTAGGCCTGAATGCTAAGGACTTTATCTGTCAAAAACAAGATACTGCTCATCACCGTCCGAATGCCATCCCTACGGTGAAGCATAATGGCGGCAGCGTCATGCTGTGGGGAGGCTTCTCAGTTGGAGAGACTGGGAGACATAAAACAAAAAATGAACAGAGTACATACAGAACTGTCCCGGAAGAAAATATTATCCAGATTGAACAGGAACTGTCATCTTTCAGCATGACAGCGACCCTAATAAGTAAGCCAAAACCTGGCTGGGGTGGCTTGGGGACAAATCTATGAATGTTCTTGAGTGGACCAGCCAGTTCCCAGACTCGATCCCCATTGATCATCTGTGGGAACACATGAAGATCACAGTTCACAGATGGTCGCCATCCAATATGACAGAGCTTGAGAGGATCTGCAAGCAAAGAATGGTTGTGGAAATCCAGGTGTGCAAAGCTGGTTCAGGCATAACCACAAAGACTGTAGGCAGTTTTCACTGTATGTAAAATGCCACCACAGACATTTTCAGATATAACCCTGAAACAGATAGGAGGAAGAGTTTTTGTAGGGAATGCAACGTACATTATGGACCTCAGTTAACCTACATAGCCTCCTCTGTGTGACGCTGTCCTACTTTAGTGAGGAGTTGTTGAAACAGGCTGAGGTAGTTGAGGCATAATTAGTTATCTGCCTTGGACGCGTCAGCTCCTGTTAGTGCTTCTCTTTTAATTCCTTTTGTCTGGTCTCCGCCGCAAGTATTTGCCCGCTTTGTGTACAGCTGTGTGTGTGTGTGTGTGTGTGTGTGTGTGTGTGTGTGTGTGTGTGAGGTCCCTCTATGCACCTGTTTACCATTATTTTCTTCTTTGACTTCCTGGTCTCATTCTTTTCTCTGTTTTGGTTTTATGAAATGAAGGAAATAGTGAATACGGTGGGCTTTTAAGGCAGGCCTCTGTGTGTGTGTGTGTGTGTGTGTGTGTGTGTGTGTGTGTGTGTGTGTGTGTGTAGGGTAAGGTTTTGCAATGCTTAAAGTATGATTCCTTTAAGGACAGTCAACTTTGGTGTCCCCACATAGTAATATGTAATTATCATAGTGAATTGCTGTGTCTGCATACGGACATTCTTGTATGACCTGTGTTTTTGTGTGTCTCATGGTTTCTGTCTGTTTGTGCGCGTGCGTCTGTATATCTTGTGCGTGAGCATAGAGACATGGATCACAGACAGGGGCGATGTGATATGAAGACAGATGAAAGGTGCTTTGAGGATAGGATCCACTGCTGGAAGGGAAACCTGCAACTCTTTCTCCCTCGCGGTTTAGCTCTTTCTCCCTCGCGGTCTAGCTCTTTCTCCATGCTTTGCCTCAGCGCCAATATCGGCTGAACTCTGGCTTTCCCCAGATGTGGGGTTGGCAGGGCTGGGCTGAAGGATGACGCATCAGGCATGTGAATTAGTCTGAAAGAGGGAAGGGAGATATCCCTGGAAATTATGAATGACTCTGGCTGTGTATTAAAGGCTATAGCTGTTACATATGACATCTATGTCAGAATGGAGACTGCCATGTTGCACACTGTTCTTATTCCAGTACGTGCTTATTGAGGTGCTGTTACATGCTATTTAAGATTATTTCACAAGATGGATAATTTATGAAAAATCAATCAACATTGTTATGTAATATTTCTGACTGTATACGTTTTATTATGTATAGCAATATTATTTCAGTGCTAGTTTGCTATGCTTGCACCTAAACTACAGTATTTCTCCTTGATAGCTAGCTTTTGGTTGCTAATGTTGAAATAAATTACACTGCAATATCTTTGCTAAGTTAAACAGTTTTGCGAGCCATTTGCTTTCAGTTCTGTATTTCATCAATACAGTGAAGCCTGTTCTTGATAAAATTACACTGTCAACGGTAACACCCTTCGTAAAAGGTAACCATTTGTAAACCAATACAAAATCCAACTTGGCACAAAATACCTATTCATACCGTCACTCTTTTTGTCAGTTCTAGTCTCTCACACTCTACTTAGCATTTTTAAGATGCCAACCGAGCAAAAGGGTTCAGGTGTGAGCTGCAGCACAGGTTGCTGCCGGTGGACATTTTAGCTAACACGCACTCATCTGGATGAAATGGCTGATGGACGATAGCTATTGTTCCCTTTTCAGATTGTCATGCTTTTTTCGGCCGACCGGCAAGAGAACCCAGGCTACACGCGTTTAGAGTTTTTGTGTTATAATGTACTTCGGCACACAGTTAGTTTGTTATACAGTAGTAGGGACACACACCGCCGATCATCATCATGTCTAGGTCTCAGTCTATAAAGGAACGCTGCAGCAGTAGGGGTACAATGTAACATAGTATAATGTACAATGATTACGTCTCCATTCAAGCCTACTCGACATGACCTAATAAGTGACCTAATGTACGGGTTGAGTTGTTTTGTTGTCTGTCAGAGGGTGGAAATGGGCCTGGGAATACCAAAATACTGTATACAAACCCCATTTGTAGATGTTATGTAACTTCATAAGTGGGGTTCTCTCAATGCAGTTGCACGACCCCTGTCGCTGACGTGTTATATCTGCAAGTATATGCTTACAATATCAAAGTGTCTATGCATTTCAGTGTTTTATATCTACAATTGTGACAAAGTAATATGAACTAAGTGCTTTTTCAGTTTGACTGTTGTCCCTACTCCAGTCTTGCCTCTTAGTGGTCGTTTCAAAACTACTTTTCTTAATAGACCCAGAGCGATTTAACCAAATCAATGAAGCAATAAATAATTCAAGTTTTGAAATGGAATTCTCACAGATTTAATATTGAATCAACTCTTCCTCCATGTGAGACTCCAGTTGTGCATCCAGAATGGCCCACTCCGGCGTCCTACTTTGGACTTGGCCCTGCAGTGCTCCGGTCTAGAGTGGTGACCTATGTAGGGGATAGGGGGCCAACTGTTATTTGGGACGGACTTCTCTCATGCCCGACTCCCTCAAACCTGAGCGGAATTGTCTGATTGTAATTCACAGGCCATTGTTTGGAGAGGTCGGATGGCTTGTTCGCGATTGATTTTATTTATAGGTCTGCATATTACACTGTCGACAAATCAGATGGATTTTTTCAAAGTATGCGAGGAAATCAATATCCCGCTGAGGGTTTAGTGCCTGCCTTTGAATAGCTCCAATTTATGTTTTAATTATGATTATTTACTCAGTGTTTGGAGGCTCTGCCCTGGTGCTCCCAGTGTATCCAGCAATCAGGCTAAACATGGCTGGGCGGTACACGCAACATATTTCATGTTGTCACAAAACGTGTGGAGTCGTTTGACTTATCTGACCTCACTCCACTTCTGTAATTCTCAAAAGGCTGATTGTTGGACGAGTTGCAACTTATGGTCATGATCGTTACCATCTAATAGGCGAAACTGGTCCGTCAGCTCTCTACGTGTAGGAGCCAATAAATGTATGAAACAATGGAAATTGGGAACCTAATCCCACCCCCAACATTAAGGATGTTAACATCCATACTCACCTTGCTATATCAACTGATTGTGGCAGTAGGTCGTATAAACTGTGGTCCATTTGATTAGTGCATGTGCTAGCTGAAGCAGAGCCGGCCTTGTGAGTTCGAAAAAATATAAATGTGCTTCTTCAAAGTATTTTCTTTTGTTGGAACCCACAATAATATGGTCAATTTGGTATAAAGTTTGATTGAAAAATGTGGGCATTTAATAAAGTCCCCTCAGTTTATGCATCTAATCAGTGTTCAGTCTTGTAGTAGCAGGTCCACTTAAGTAAACAATGCCCATGTAATGGTGATCTTGAGATCTCATTTGTCAACGTGGCTTGTGGACAGATTTTACATCCCCCTCTTCTTTTATTGGCTGGTCTCGTGCCATTAGGAATGATTGCTCATTTCACTCTGCCATAGAAGGGCTGCTACTGGGACAGCTGAAAGCACTGAATTATAATGAGTGATATAATTAAGACGGATCAATAAAATTGCGGTAGATTTTACTCCTTCTTCTCGTGTATCTTGCGCATGCGTGTGTGTGAGAGAGCGAGAGTGTCTGTCAACATATGTAGCACTCAGTCTGTGAAATGTCTGTCAGATTCTTATTCCAGTCAGGTCAATGGGCCTCTTGTTTAAACTGCCATTCATTTACAACAATATATACACTAGAAATGGCCCGAATACAGTCTGTGATTTTTTTTAATGCAGTGTTGTGCCTGTGAAGTGACACTAAACATTGTCGAGAATGGTATACAATGTTAATGCTGCAATATACAAGAGCATCCTAATGTGTTCAATATACTAGGCTGTCTTTGATCAAATGTGGTGGAAACCTCTGAAACATGTGCTAAACCCACAGCTGTCTCCCGGGGCTCCACCCCATGTACTTCTTCAATACCCGCTTGGTTCTAGCCGAGCCCTAACACAGTCGCTTGGCAAGCCTCTGGAACCTCCCAGTGGCATCTTATTACAGAGCAGGAAGAATCCTACAGTATCTTTCTGACAACAGCTGGTCGTGGCAACATGGTTCGAAGGCTGCAGAGTCAATCATCGGCATCTAGACACTGACAGTACTCAAGCAAGCTGTGTTTCACGAGCCTGCCACTTGTTCTATGGAGATACGCATGGACGATCATGTTATTATGTCTCTCATTTGGATGGCTGAGGTATTCCCCTCCTGTGGCGGCAAACAAATTGGTATGTTCGAAGAATGGTTCAGTTCCAGAAAATACAAAAGGTTGTGAATTAAATAGATGTCTGCTGACCTAATCAGTGCGAGTACAGCTATCAGACTTTTGAAGGCGGCGTGGCAACACATTGAATGACGACTTGCAACAAAATGAAATGGGTCTAATTATTTTCACTATATATGCTTAACGAGCTTACCTTTAGACATCACAGGGGAAAAAAGCTGTATCATGAACAGGGTGTTTCGAACGCTGGATTTTGATTGGCTGAAAGCTTCAGTTCCTGAAAGCTGTGGGGATAAACTGCCTTTCCACAGTTCTTATTGTGATTCTAATTGGTTTAATATAGCATCAAGGCACCCTAGGGAATATGGTATACGGCCAATATATCACAGCTAAGGACTGCATCCAGCCACTCTGGATTGCCATGGTATATTTGTGATAAATCAAACCCCTTCGGGTCATATTGCTTAAACATAGCACTAAGCATTCCCTATGACATTTTAAAGGGATAGTTCGGCCCAGATTCATATTTGGGTAAAAGTCCACTTGCCCTAGGTTGTTCCTGAAGGCACATAGCATTTTTTTAAACGATCCATTATTCAGCACTTTCCCAGCATTACCATTATTTGCATCGTCCAAATTCATAAAAGGAAACGGTGCGTCCCGCTTTACAAAGATGAATTGCAAACGAAAAACTACTCCAAAGCACGTCAAACTACATTCGGTATTTGTCGCTCTAGCATCACACTATTTGAACTGTATGCTGGCAAAAGACCCTGTGGAATAAGTGTGACTTCAAACTGACGTTAGTGAACCATTTCCTATAGTCACCACACACAGCTTCTGTTCTTTGGCAATTATGTTATTGAGGCGGGCATGAACTTCGACCTCAACAAGCCATATGAAGATAGATAGCTTCGCTAGCTGACCCGTTTTTGCGGGTGGTTTTTCAGGATTGTATTTATGATTGAGGAAAATGCTGCAGTCTTGTTTTGTTTACGAAGGTAGAAGGGACATGGACCTTCCTGCATTATGTCCCACAAAATAGCAATCTAGCTTTCTGCTTGAATCAAAACAGAAAGATTGTGCTTTTGACTATAAACAGATTGTCTCACCTCAAGACTTTGGGTAAGTAGTCGACACTATAAAAACTTACAGTCAACATGAGACATTCTAAAACATCCCTTCATCAAATGTATTTGAACTGGGTTAGCTAATAACTAGGCATTTGTCTTGCTAACTTGGACATACACTTTGTAAATTTTGTTTTATGAAATATGGTATGCAAATAAACGTGCCTTGCCTTACACACTTGTTTGCACATTTTAGGTAGCTTCTTAATCTTTTGAGAGCTGGCTATTGGCTCCTTCGGAATATTTATCCCAGTTTATTTTTTTCAAATATAAAAAACAGTCTGCACCAGGAGGTATGAGGGGGTTGAAATCCGGATGAACCACACATCTTGGAACAAGTTCAGCTTCAAGAACAGGGTCATTCATGTTCTCCAATATTGGCATCAATAGTTCCCACTCGTTGCAACAGAAGCATTCCTTTTGTCTTTAGATGTTCCACAACTATACCACCAATCTCCAGATATTCCATGCAAAAGTTGTGGTTCACCATCGCCCTCCTCAGTGGAGAGCCCTTGTTTCGGTCAGTTCATTCTTTGTGTATTCTGGTTCAAACAACGGCTCTATCCCCCCCAAAAATATTCTTCCTGGTTGTATTCAGAGTCAGACATGATACATATGTGTTTTCCTTTCTCAAACAAAATATCACTGTCCAAGGTGAATATTTATCATGAAATAGGTAACTTGCTTTCTATCTAGCTAAAAATAGTTTTTGTGTACCATCACGAATTGTGACGTGTACATTTCCTCTTCCCGAAAGAAGCCACGCATTGATACAATTGTAAACAAAACTGACCGGTTAACACAGGAAGTATCAGTTTATTTGAAAATCAGATTGATGTTGCAAAAATAATAAATTAATTTAGAGGATTTCAACGTTTTCTGGTTCTTTAAGGTAAACAACCCCACTAGTTTCATTTCGGAGTGTTTTGGATAATTTTTCCACATCCACAATGCAACTTTTGTACAACAAGAAGTACCATTTCCATTGATTTGGACGGTGCTAATAATGCTTCAGACTGGGACAGAGCTGAATTATGGATAAAATAATTACTCTGTGTCTTCAGGAAATACTCAATCTAAGTAGACATTTGCCCAAATATGAACCTGGGCTGAACTATCCCTTTAAGGAAAGATGACCAATGCTTCGAAACAATGTATAAACGACAGTAGGTGTTTGTTCTCCAAACTCAGCTCAATAGAGATTGTTATAATTGATGTATTTGTTTATACTTGCTAAAAATAAAGTAATATCCAATTAAAGCCACCCATGATATAGAACACAACAGGGTTGGAATCAGGTCCAATTGAAGTAATTTATGATTTAGAACACAACAGGGTTGGAGTCTCGTCCAATTAGTCAGTAAATTCAGGAAGTAGACTTGAGAACTTAGTTTTCTTATCTTTCTTACCTTACTTGAATGATAATAACAGGGATCACAACATCTCAACCAATTTCAGTTTGGGATCTATAATTCATTATTCACAAATCGTTGCACACAAGTGTCCCCAACTCAACAAGCCAGAAGATCTCCATAATCAATCAATGACTCTTGCCGAACTCATTCAGTTGCAACCGATCACATTCCTCCCTTATCACCTTTGAAATGACTACCTGGCGTGATTTTGGATCAGTGTACTGTGAGGACTGACCCTTCCTTTCCTTACTGCTCCGGCCTTTCTCATATCCTAAAGCCCAGTAAGGGGGCCAGAACTTCTCAGCAACGTGGATCAGCTGATCTCCTCCGCTTCACATCAGGAGTCCATTTTGACCCACCGCTGTCCCTGGCTAATCTGTGTGACCGGTCAACAGATCTGTCGTGGTGAAACACACACGCTGACACAAACATACATTAAAACATGCACAAACATGCGCGCACAGACCCTCGTATGCGCGTATGTATGCCCCCTGTGCACAAGCACACAGACACACACACAAGCACGCATGCTCTCACAGGATCACAGGGAGAGATGTAGGTCCAGGTCTGTGGCTTATAATAGAAAGGAGAGTGGGGATGAAGAGGATTGAAGAAGAGTGTGGTGAAAAAGAGGAGGGACAGGTATTAGGTGTGATTGAGCGCTTGTCGGGGGATTTTGCCGATACGGAGCTGAGCTGAAGATTAAGATGGGAAGAGATTGGGTATCACTGCACACACACACACACACACTCACTCACAAACACACACTTTCTCACTCACACACACACTCTCATACACACACAGAGACACACACACACACAGAAACTTGAACGCAGCCAACAGAAACCATTTCATTCAACTACCTTAAAAGTGTATTAACATCTCCAATCGAACAACACTTTACATAGGTCAACATTCAAGGGCAGATTGTGAAGAGCTTTCAGTCAAGCCTTGTGATGAACTCCCTTTTGTTGACAGTATACATCGGTTCAGTTGGCACTCTTCATTATTCAAAGATATAATGAGTTTCTGAAATCATTTCAAATCGTATTTGAACTCCAATGGTTTGTAGATGAGGGATTTGCCCGTCTCTCGGTCAGCCTGATTTATACTAGTACAGACATCCCTTATGCTTGCATGTGGATATTTGCATTCATATCAGTGGCAAGGAGAGAGAAAGTGGGAGAGAGACCAAGAGAGTGAGAGGGAGAACGAGGGGGACAGGAAGGGTACGAACAAATAGTGGGAAAATGAAAATGTCAAAGGTCAAGCAGAACTTTGAGAGGGCGTGTTGTCCATTTTACGCCTGTGGATCCTGTCGGCATGGGGCCAGAGTGTGACGCACGCGCACGCATCCACATTCAGACGCACACAGCCACACACACACACACACACTCACACACACGTGTGTATAGACCCTAGGAGGCAGCATGGTATGCAGTGACACAGAGCTAATGTCTTGTCACACAGGCTGTCAGCAGATTAGCCAGTGGATTACACCACAGCCATTAGACGTGCACTGAGAGAAAGGGCACAGACATGGCAGGGCAGCCGAAAGGAAAGGGTGGCCGGGCTGGAGGAGAGGGCGTGAGAGGAGGCAGGACGGAGCCTAGGAGACGACAGCGGAGCGGAGAGAAGGACGCAAGCAGGAGAAGAGGGGGGGGCGTGGTGAGGAATGGGGAGCGAGAGGAGGGTTAAGAGGTATTCTTTACTGGTACGAACACAGGAGGAGAGGGAGGAACACTGGAGGAGAAGGGCGCGGAGGAGCTGCGCGCACGCAGACGTGGAGAGGAGCGCACGTGGCGAATTCCTCTGAGGGGACAGGTGGAGTGGACATGAGAGGGGATGAGGAGACCGAGGGAGATGGAGGCGGGCGGAATGGAAACTGGCATCAAGTACATCAAACTAGACAGGAGCGAAGAGAGACACGCACGGACGAGGAGTATTTGAAATAGTGAATGTGGGTATGTAGCAGGAAGAATGGACTAATGGGTGTTGAAGAACCCTGCATAGAAAGAATAAAGAGAAATTATGAACATGGAGGAATTAGAGTAAATACTAGTCCATCCATTATAGTCAGTAGAGTAAATTAAAGTGGCTTGTTTAATCATTATGTCAATCAAATATATCTCTCTTCATAATTATGAATACAATTATTGATGATATAATAACATGTTAGGTCCCTGCATATTTAATTTAGTATTTTGCCACAAAGCCAAGTGAAGGGAGGGTATTTCATTTGAAACGTTAACAGTAATCTACATAGTACAACTTTTTGCAACAAAGCTGGGATGCTGCGTACAATGTTAATATAAACTGAATGCAATTTTGTGGAAATCATTTAAAACATATATTCAATAGAATATAGTCCAAAGACATCATATCAAATGTTATTGTTTCTTGAAAAATGTATTAGCGCGTTAAGTTGTAATATATATAAGGTGACCAAACACTGAAAAAGTTGTGTAATGCTAAAAGACTAAACCTGGTGGAATATCACATAAATCATTAGATCAATTGACAACAGGTCAGTAACATGATCGGGTATTAAAATATCTTTCCGAAGTGAGTATGAAAAAGCAAGTATTTTCCTAGTGATATTCATGTATTTTAGTTCTATTCTCTCGTTAAAGAACACAACACAGAGGAGTGGTACTTCGTTATCTTATGCTATATGAGGTACCGTATAACAAACTGTTGGTATCCTTTATTGGAGGGGACCCATACAAACTGAAAAGTGTCTGTGTGTGGAGCCAAGATATCAAGAGGGGACACTATACCAGGCCCTGCAAGGTTAAGATGTAGAATACACTTATAAGATTGGAAGACAGACAAATTGTGACAAGGATGTGTTGAAGGATTGGTATAGTATATATATATATATATATATATATATATATATATATATATATATATATATATATGCTGTTTAAAACAGAGTTATTTGGAGAAGCAAAAGACATCTGGAAAGACTAAGAAGAGAGAGGGAAAGAAGGCTGAACTTCTTTGTCAGACATGTACTATATTTTGAGAATAAACACCAAAGAATGCTTCTCCCCCTGACTTGGGTCCCTTATCCTGCTGGAATGAGCCAGAAGCCAACATGAGGATGGGGAGGGGTTTACCACTCTGTGAAAGACCGCGCAAACACTGCAACAATCTAAGAATAACGTTTCTCGATGTAAAATTGCAAAGACTTTCGAGATCTCATCATCTACGATACCTAATGTCATTAAAAGATTCAGAGAATACGGTGAAATCTCTGTATGCAAGGGACAAGGCTGGAAACCAATAGTGGATATCCGTGATTGTGAGGCCCTCAGACGGCACTGCATTAGAAAATAACACAATTCTGTAGTGGAAACCACTGCATGGGCTGAGGAACAATTCCGAAAACCATAGTCTGTGAACACAGTATGTCGTTGCATCCACAAATGCAAGTTAAAACTTTACCATCCAATGAAGAAACCATAGATGAACAAGTTCCAGAACCACCGCTGCCTTCTCTGGGCCCAACCTCATTTAAGATGGACTGAGGCAAAGTGGAAAACTGTCCTTTGGCCTGACAAATCAAAATTCTGGACTAAAGAGGAGAGGGACCATCAAGCTTATCATGAGCGCACAGTTAAATAGCCAGCTTCTGTAATGGTGTGGGGGTGCATTAGTGCACATGGCATCTGTGACGGCACCATTAATGGTGAACCGTATATACAGGTTTTGGAGCAACAAATGCTGTCATCCAGACAATGTCAGACTGCGTGGTTCCGTAGTAAAAGAGTCTGGGTGCTAAACTGGCCTGACTGCAGTCCAGACCTGTCGCCCATTGAAAACATTTGGCGCAATATGAAATGAAAAATACGACAAAGGAGACCCCGAACTGTTGAGCTACTGAAATTCTATATCAATCATTTATGAGAATACAGTTCATTTTCAAAACTACAGCAATTAGTCTCCTCAGTTCCCAAATGTCTACAGAGTGTTGTTAAAAGCAGAGGTGATGCAACACAGTGGTAAACATGCTCCTGTCCCTAATTTATTTAATGTGTTGCTGCATCAAATTCAAAATGGCCAGGTATTTTTCCCCAAAAAACTATATAATTTCTCTGCTTCAACATTTGATATGTTGTCTTTGTACTATTTTCAATTAAATATATATACACGATTTGACCATCATTGCTGTTTTTATTTGCATTTTATGCAGCATCCCAACTTTTTTGGAAACAGTGTTGTAGTCAATAGATACAATAGATATAATACATACAATACAATAGATACAATAGATATCTAGTGGCCATTTAGAGTGCTTACGATATTAAAACGTAACTATATTGATCTCCACAGTATGTAATAAACACAAAATAGGATTAAAGTAGTATTATTTTGGTATGGCAACTTTTACTCAAATAATAATTACCAGCCTCCTGTATTTACTGAATATATTGTGACTGTGCTAAATAACTCAAGCTTTTTTAACCCTGGACTCCTAATTGGCTTTATATGATAAGTATACAATACTGACTTATATTATAGACTGCCTACCAACACATCCTGTCTAATGTTATGTAATGGCAATGTTTGTCTGTCAATGAGATTGTTTTTGCTTGCAATGTAATGTTTGGATTAAGAATGATGTCTTGTTGAGTAAGAATTACTGCTTGGATATTCATTGTTTCCAACCCGACTCTATGTTGTATGTATGGTAAAATATTCATCTATTTCATCACCACTAAGCAGTAGGTGACAGTTTTGAGAACAAGGTGGGAAAATGAATGTCGTATGACAGGTCTTAAATCTTTGGTAGGCGTACCTCTCGGTAGCTGACCAAATTCCCCCAATAATGTCTATATCTTAATAACAAAAAAGCCATACTCCCATCATGTAAGTCGCACCTTAAGAAATTCCTTCTCCATTCCTGTTCGTTCCGTTGAGATAGAGGATCTACGTCTCCAACGATGAAAACACGGGCCGATTTCAATCAGTGTCTGCTTGCATGTGAGGAGGTGGCAGACATCTCAGCTGGTGTTTTGCTTGGGATAATCGACTTGCCATCTTAACCACAATGCCCCACTCCACAAGTGTAATGAGCTGTAATTTGGCCTTGCATTTTCCCACTGTGGGCTTCATTTGGGCCCCGTATTTATCTATGAGTGTGAGAAAATATTCCAGGTTAACTGGGGCTAATGGGAATTTCTGATACGTATGGAGTGGCGAATGTTTCCTAAAACAATCTCGCCTTTATAGGCCACGCGTCGATTTATGGACTCGCGTACGTGTGTGTTACGTATGTGTCTGCGAGCGGGTGTTCGTGCGTTCACCGTGCACAAGTGCTGCCGTGGGTTTTCCGCGACGGTTTGCTCGTGTTTGTGGTGTCACCGGAAGGCTTATGTCATCCAGGGCGCCTCTGGTTGAGTGATTCGAATGTGCGCTCCCATGGCAGGAGCTGAGTGTTAGCATAGCCGTGGGGGACTGGATGTGCTAACCCCCCGGGGCTGTGTAGACCGTTATTATGATAGGCATCACACTCCACACTCACATACACACATCAGCCAACATAGGTCACGCGAAACGTCTGAGGCGCGCGCGAACGCGCTCTCACAAGCGCGTCGACGCGCGCTTGCCATGACTTAGCCTCCGCGTGTTCACACGAGATACCGGGTGGAAACTGGCAAGTTGAAAAAAACACAAACCAAACAGGGACACCGAGTCCCATCCGCTGTTATGAGAGCGAGTTCCCTCTGTTAAAAGATTCCGTGCTCAAAGTGTGCCCAGATGCAAGTCGGTTACGCACAGAATCAGCCAGTTAGAAAGCTAATTTCCTTTGCAATTTTACGAGCATTTAATTTGAAACAATTAAGATATTACAGGTTCCTCGGATACACTAAACAGAGAGACAGCTGGGAGCAATCCCATAAACCCTTGGGCTTGTGACTGAGGCACCTCTCCTCTCTGCCTTTACATTTGCCTCCCCCTGCCTTCTTTACCTCTCCCCTGCTCTGTCCCCACTGTTCCTCTTCTATCTCACTTGTTTTACTTGCATTCTTTCTTTCTCTCTCTCTCTCTTACCTTCTGCATTTTTGCCTCTCTCTATTTCTCCCCTGCCTTCCTCCCTCACGTCCCTCCTCTCACACTTCGCTCCCCTACAGTAACGCCTGATCGAGGCAGCGTTCAGCCTCAGCAACACGAATACACTGAGCCTCCCCTGAGCTCCGACAAGCACTCCCACAGAACCTTTCCCAATCACTCAAGTGCCTCGAAAACGGATCAGCTGGCTGCCTGTCTAAAGGGTTAATTGTGTCAAGCCAGTGAAAGGAGGAAGTGAGGACTTAAGATGTTTACCTTCACGCAGAAGACATCTTCCATTACAACTTTGATGTCACTTCACCGGGTTCATAGAATCCCATCTGTGTTATTTGTTGCAGTGTGAAAGAGAGAGCGATGGAATGTGAGGAGGGGAAAGTGAGGAGGAGCTGCATGTTAAGCTATAGGGGGCAGCAGACTGCAAGCTCACAATGCTCCAAGGTGCATCCAGTATCAGTGAAACAGTGAACTGATGCCTCTGCCTGCATCCGAAGTTCGAATACAATTATTTCACTTATGAAAATGACAATGCAGAATGATTGACTACCAATCCCTCATAGACCTGTATTGATCTGAAGGTGTTGCCGTGACAACAGGGCTACGTTTGCTGTGTCGATGGACGGGTCCCTGCGTCTTTGTTCAGGACCCCCCCCGCTCCCCAAAACCTCCTTTCTCCAAAGTTTACCCCCCCCATCTATTTCCGTCCCCCGCCCTTATTGAAGGGCATCGGAGGTGTGAAATTGATGAAGGTGCGTCGGGGGGAGTCGGCCGGCAGGTGCTTCACTTTGTGGCGAGGGGCTGAAGGGAGGGGGAGGGGGTCGTGGGGGGGAGGGGGCGCCAGAGAATGCACCTTTTCATGAACACTGAACTGTAAAATAGAGGTCCCAGGCAGACACAATGGCTGTGATCAATTGGCCACACTAGGAGAGGTCTGGTATATGCCTGTAGCCGCAGAGTGAGAGGCGAGGCCGCGGCTATGTCCACACAGAGGGGAGAGGGGGAGAGCGCGGGGCCACACCATCCTGTCGCCGTGTCACTGTGTCAGCTTTCAGGAGGGAGGGGGAGTGTAGAGGAGAGACAGAGCGGAGCGACAGAGAATAGAGAGAGAGGAGAAGGGCGGCGTGGAGCCGTGAAAAGAATTGTGTGTAGAGAGCTGAGGGAGGACATGAGATAAGATAGGTGTAGAGAGGAGGAAGAGGGGAGATTTGTCGAGAGGAGGTAGAGGAGAGGTGTATTGAGAGGAGGAAGAGGAGAGGCGTGTGGACAGTAGAGAGAGCAAAGAGGAGATGTGTGTAGGGAAGAGAAAGAAGAGAGGTGAAACAGAGCAGTTAAAGGAAACACGGAGGGGTTTCGGGGTGCCTAGCTTGAGAGAAACCGAGTCAGAGTAGTTTTAAAGAGTAAGAGGGATGATAAGAGGGAGAAGATGCTTGTGAGGAGCATATGGGTTGGAGAGGAAGTGAGCAACTGACAAAATAAGAAAAGTGTACTTACGCTCCAAACCTTCCTGGACCTAGTTACAAAACAGTCCAATACCAAACACTGCCAAACCTCACGCTCTCTTCCGTTCACGCTCCCAGTTATACCAGTTTGCTCATCACAGAGTTACGTCAGGCACTACACACACACACACACACACGGACACACACAGACAAACAAAAACACACATCGGTCTGCCAAGTCTGTCTCGGGACTAGGCGCTCTCCTCCACAGTCTCGCTCCCCCTCCTGTCAAAGAGAGGACAGTGTTCTTCAGCAGGCAGAAACTGTCAGAGCACTTACACTGCACGGCCATGGCATGCCACGCTCTTCCGCGCTAACCCAATTCAGCTCTAATGGAATCTGATCGCCTTTCAAACCCATCTCAAGCCGTCCCGAATCCACGTTAAATCCGAACAGGGCTCGGAGCTTTTCCAGCGCCTGTCGCGAAGGCCAAGCGTGATGGAGCTTTGGTAATAAGGCAGTGTCTAAGGATGACTCCGTATACTCTGCCGTATGGATCAGGTTACTGACTGTGAACATATGCCTCGGGCAGAAAGAGGTCATCACGAACGCATGGCCGGAGAGGATATATAGTCACTCGCATGTAAAGGTAGAGTGGGTCAATAGAGCCGGACACGACCAACTTCATTCAGTAGAGCGAGGGCAGCTGAAAAGAGTAATAGCCTCTCCGTCTAATTTGAAATCAATTTCATTTCAGTTTCATACTGGTTTAAGATACATGTGGGGGCATGGCTGTGAAAGGTCATTTAAAAACAATATTACGGATTGTTTAGGATTGAACTATACTGATGATTGGCTTCAAGTCAGTGCATCTGCTTCGGAACGCCACCTTAATGATAGTTAATCTTGGAAATCCATATTTTTCAAGGTTGGAGGGGAAACTTAAAAAGGACTCCGAACAAAGTGGCGTTGTCCTCTCTTTTGTCTTCTGCGTATCATGAACTCTGCAACAATTAAAGGCTCCAATCTCTGCAAACTGTTAATTGACCGTGAAAGTAACACTATACGCCTCACCATCCATCATGGCTGACACATTCTGAGAAGGGAGTGATATTGGGTGTCTCCTTTGCCATCCACATGGGGGTATACCTTGGGCTGGGTGTATGTTGTTGGGCCTCGAAGGCCCAGTGTCTGTAATAACACCTTGGCGCTTGGTTGTCGCCTTCGGCACTGCGACGAATCATCGGGCTTGGCCGGTGGCCATTTACAGGTCCGTCTTGTCCGTCGTCTTGACACGCCGGATTAGATTCATCCGCTTAAGAGATCATTATCCGAAGAGTAGAAGGCAAGGGCTTGGAGGCAGGGGGGTGAATTTGTGTGATGACTAATACACTTGATAGGGAAGTAGATGGGTTTCATTGTGGTGAGGGAAGATAGTCTCTGAGGAATTGAACAACTCTGTTTTTTTTAGGTTTTGGGGGGTGGTGGAGTCTTACAACTTCAGCACAAACCGAGTGCTGGCTCCATTACAAAGGGGAAACCCATTTGCGAGGGTATCCCTGGGTTATCTATAAGCATTAAAGAAATTCAGGTATTTCATGTAATTGACTCCAAGATCTTATGGATGTCTGTCAAAAGTACTTGTTTGGGTATTTGTTTACATAACACTACGATTTGAACATGTCATAATCCAGAATGGAGATCAATCCATTTTAACTCCATCAATCCGGATAATTGGAATTTCTGATTATGAATTGGAGAAAGAAAAAGCTAATTCAAAGAAGTGAGCCATCAATTCAATGCACAAAATATATGCCAATAAATACATGATTTGCTGTTTTGCCTTCGTGGGTAATCCATGGCTATATCCTTTACCTCCGAAAGGAACTTTATCGAACTCATGTAACAAGAACATCCATTTGCTATCTGAATTTCTTCATCTTTATTTTTTGCCCCAGACAATCTCAACTGACACACAGCTACAAATTGGGAGCTTTAAGAGGTATCTTATCCTTGCTGAGATAAACACTAACCCACTAAAGAAGAAGTCTAGTCCAAATCTATACATTGATTTGCACCAACAGCTATCGCATAGTCTGGTTCATTGCTCAGAGAAAGACTGCTGTAGGAAGAAACTGGTTCCATGCAAGCCCCAGAATGAATTGTACCCGCTGATGAAGCAGCTGACATTTAGAACATTAGAACCGTCTGGGAAGCAGACAACAAAATCCCAGTGAGACAGTTTTTTAACCAAACAGTTAACCATACCTATTTATAGTTGTTTAACAATTACAACGAACTTTCCAGAAATGACATATAACCTGTTTCCACCTAATGAAATTGTATCGTGTTGAAAAGCGTTGCCGACGTGGACACGTTTGTTCGGCTCGCTCACGTGAATAAGACAACAGGTTGTCGTGATAAACTGCAGCTAATTAGCTTAAAGTGTAGCCAGCAAACCAGCTATCTTTCTGAACCTGGTCTAACAAACGGATGGTGGCTACCAGGTGGCACATTCGTTATCACTGCAGGTAATCAATGACATCAGTCCGCACCGCTACACTATAGGACGTAATAATGCATCCGATGACACTTGGCTAATTCCCCACCTCCGATAATTACTGATATCCATCATTGTTCTTGGGATTAGTCAAGGTCTCCGGAGATCTGTTGTACCATGGCGGGGGGGAGGGGTGGAAAGGTCTGCGCTAACCCGTCTGTTGTGGCCGTTGTTCGTGTGTTGTAATACACCACACAGTGGCCATAATATATGCAAACCCTGGGCCAATATGTTGTTTCCTACCCACGTTTTGACTCTTGACATAATTAACAACATTTACATGTCATTAGCATTGGTAATGCCGTAGTTACCATATTGGATGCGATGACCCCACAGTAGGCGCCGTGTTTTCCCACTTTATATACATTGTAATGTTACTAGATACACACAGGTAAACAGGCTGTCTAAATAGTAGCAGAATATGCCTGGAGGCACACCATTGACTCCAACTTTGGAGATTCTCATCTCTTCTGGATGTCGTCTCACCCCAGGAACTTAGAAGTGCTCCAAATCGACAGACACGAGAGGTAATACGCGGGACTTCTCTCGTTCAAAGGAAGGGAAAACTGCGTCATGGCCAAGCTTTTGGAGCACCTCCGCCTTGGACTCGTGTTATTGAAGGACAGTTTGTCGACTCTCGCCGTGTCATCTTACATGAAAAAGTTCACCTGGGACTGGTAATGAGAGCTCCAAAAACATCACATCCTTGCCCTCATTTATCAACAGCAGCTTGTGGTACAACTTCTCGAACCGTGCCAACAACATGAATAAGACCAGGTTAGATATGGAACAGAAATGGAAATATAATAACACAACTCATCGGATTACATTAAAGAGGCTTGAAAATAGTAGCTGCAGTTGTGTTTTGGCCATATCTTGTATTGCTGGTATTTGTAATATTCAAAACATGAGTGAACTCTAATCGCCTGAGACACTGTGCAGCTCTCTGTACTTAAAATCTATATTTTAACAAAAGGCGAGTAACTTGCCATTCATAACAGAAAAGATGGGTCAAATCTGTTCACTTGCATTTATTCCACACTGCACCACTGGCTGTAATAACTTGCATATATTATTGCATTAGAGAATGTGTGCTTTAGATATCCTGTAACGTAGTTATTAATTTTAGTAAGCCTACATATAAACCATGTAGTGCCTTTATGTTACAAACAAAGCAAACCAGCTTCCAAACTTCAGTTAGGCATTTTAAGTATCTCACAGACTGCATGGTGTATGTTGTCATCTTTAGGCCTAAAACTGAAAAGATTGGCCAAGGTCTCTTTATCTTGTTACATTCTGACAATTCCAAAACATTGCTTCTGTAGACACAACTCAACTTCAATGTCCAACCAAATATGTAATTTTCCCATCGACAGAACAGACTGACAGATAAATCAAAAGTTATTTGAAATTATTTACTTCACAAGTCCTTCATTTTTGTTATAAAACACCCACTTTTATTCAACGAGCAAAATAAATTTTCAGTAGCTCAGTCATAGATTCAGTTGAATTTTTATTAGTATTATTTTGTGCAGATCAATAAACATTACTTAATCAGTGATATTGCATGAGTAGTGAGTGAGAGAGAGAAAAAGAGAGGGAGAGAGTCTGTGGCTGGGAAACCGATACCCTGATTGAGATGTCTCTCTTCACTGTTACCATTGTTAGGTGCACGATGTTTGTGCCTGCAGGGTAAGTTGTTCGTCATTCATCAGAAGCTTTGGGACCCTGCCACAAAACCAAGTTTCTCCAAACATTCTCATTCACACTCATCTGTCGCTCCAGGACATTGTTTTTTCTGCCTCTAAATCATGGCCCTGTATACACTTGACTTTGTTATGGCTTGGTGTACTGCAAAATGCAATCCATAAAGACATGATATGGCTTTTTTGCATTCTGTAATTTTGGTTTATAAAAAATGTATATGAAACAATAGCAGTGTCATCAATTATGATAGGATTTTAGAACACTGTTGCCTAGAAGTTTTGCAATGACAATTTGTATAAGAGGAAGAAGACCTAGTCGTGGTTGTAATGTGATAATAGCCTAGGTGTTGTAAAAGGAATATATACTTAACTTATTTCGTTTTTAATAGAACTGTTGATAATATTGAAGCAATGCTTGTGGTTGTCATTCACATTGGACTGTATTTTTATCATTCCTTTTGGAGATTTTTTTTTCTTCTCCACAAATCCTGTCTTATTGCTGGATAACCAAATACAACTAAAGCCCCTAATACAATCTGAATTGCAAAATTTCTCTCTCTCTCAAATGCACGACGCACACACTTCATTCACCCTCAATAAACAATGATGGTAAACAATGATTTTCTATTTAAACACGTTGGACCAATGTTTCCCTTGCGAGTTAGGCTACACACAATTCCAACATTCCTTTGTTGTACGGAAGGTTAGAAAGTTGATCTCTGGGAGTTAGTTGATTCTGGTGACGTCACCTTTCCATCCCCTCTCCGCTTCTGTGCGGAGTCGGGCAGTCTGTGTATGAGTGTCGGCAAGAGAGAACGCTTCCCTGCCGCACCGCATACAGAACTGCACAGCCTCCGCACAGTGAATAATGAAGACATAACGCGCACAACAACGGAAAATATAGCACATGTTTTCATTCGTCGCTGGACATTCCGGTCCCTTCGCTCACTGTCGTGATTTCACTTCAGCCTTGACCAACATTCATTCGAGAAAAACGAAAAAGAAAACTCAAGGAAAAGAGTCGAAATTAGATCGGGCAGACTGGAAAATAAGCAAATAGATGTAGACGGATTATTTCTCACATAGGCTACTGCTGTCATTCTGGATGTAACTCGCAACTATTTATATCAAATACAGCTGGAGAGATCGAGTTTAACGACTGAATGCAAATATGATGTTAAGGTAAGTCTCTATGGAAATGTCCATTCAAATTGGCCAATTTGTCAATGCTTGACTTTTCACACCGTGTGGGCGGATGAAGTCGTCACCGCAACTCTTTAGTCTTTCATATACCATATACTTTTACCCGGTGATTATATTCAATCGATTTGTTGTCTTTGTTTATTGTGAATTATAAGGGAACACCAAACTATGTGCGTGCTTCGACTGTTTTACATTTCTTGTTTTTTTGCGTGACAACGAATGAAGAAGAAAATATTAACCCATGTAGTTTGAGAGTAAATATACTCCTAATAAATGTGACTAATTTCCCATTAAATTAAATTATCTAGAATACATGCATATTTACAACACGATACAAATAGTAATTTGACTTGTTTTGCGTATTAACAAGGCAATGGAAATCATTTATAATTGGGGTATGGTAAAAAAATAACTTCTGCTGTTTAATGTTCGGTTAAAACAGAATAATAAAAGCTTATTGTAGGCTACAATGATATTCATTTTTGATAGAAGATTGCCTTCATAAAATATTTATAGTCAATGTATTTGCTTCTCGTAAAAACCGATTTAAAGATGATGCTAGTGCTCTTTAACTACTATTAAGCTGCAGTCGTGATATCAGTTTAATTGGAAAAACAACGTTTTTCGAAGTTGTGTGAAGTCAGGTCTACTGTCATGATTTAAAGCCGCATTCCTCCCGCTAGCAATATAGGCACGGCTTATCTACATTCTGTTGCCTATTTTAGGAATACATCTTTGGTTCCCAACGGTCCAAACTGAAGTCTTGGTAGGCCGAACAAACTATTTCCCACAGCCATTGAAAGGGAAAACACACGTTGGAGTAAATCAGGTGGAAGTTAACCTTTTCTCGTTCACAGATTTCCCAATAGAACTGCGCATAAGACACCTGTGCTTACTGAGCGAGTTTAGCCACTAGGGGCCTTCTTAGTCTATTATACTATACAGTGAGACAGCAATGCAGATCAGCGAGTGAGGTTTTAGTGATGCCACAAGAACAGAGGCTAGTCCCCTCCCATGTGCCTTACCAGTGCCCTCAAGAGCTCAGAACGCTTCTATGCTGTATTCTTAGAAGCATGTGACCCGCTTCGGCAGATTTCATGTAATGATATACAAAAAAACGTTGTGTAAACTGCTTGTTTGTTAATGCATTTTGTTTAAAATCTTTTTTTCTGAGTTGGGACATGTTCTAGGGCATTGTGTTGCATATCCGAAACACAGTATGCTGCATGTGAATGGTTTTGTGTTAGGTTATCCCACAGCTGCACTGTGCAGCATCTCGGTATTGGGTTGTATTGCTTTTGTAGCTCTGGGTGAAATGAAAAGCCAATTGAAGACACTGAGTAGTGAAGGGTAGAAAATGGCTTGTAAGTGCTTTGTAATTGTGTGCGCGCGCGCGTGCACGCATGCACCTCGTATTTGTCTGAGTAAGAGATGATCTTTGGGAGTGTTTGGTTGAGCTGTCCAGTTTGCAGACTGTAAGCACTTCTAAAATGCTCAGCCACGCACCAACACCAATGTCGTCTCTGTTTGACACTTTCCAGCTCCGACAATTAGCACTCACCCAATTTTGACACACCGCAATTAACGCCCGTCGCTCCTCGTTCGATTTCCAATTCCGCTGCTACGACAGCTGCTCTAAAAAGAGGAGACAAAATGAATATGCATGGCATAGCCTAGTCGATTTTAAGTGGTTCAACCCAAAGAGATGAGAGATGAGTTTTACTGGGAAAAGCAATGCTGACTGAACATATTTTCCTCGGCTGTGTGTCCTAGTGAAGTCTCTGGAAGGAATTGACATTGTTTTTGAATGAGTTCTTTGGCCATAAGTCTCAGAATACCAAGTTCAACAGGGAGCGACCGTATTGTTTGTGGCAGATCGGCAGGGGTACTTTCATTGTTTCTCACGACTGGACTCAAAGGTGTCACGGTAAAAACCCACTCGACATGAATCGAAATTGCTGCCAATGGGTTAATAGATTCCCTGGAAGGTGAGCTGAGCTATGATAATGCTACACTGAGATGGCGTTAACGTAACATCCAGTCAGCGAGACAAACCCAAGTACCCTCTCAAAGACGTGGGCGCTCGTTGCACAATGCAATTTTTCCCACCACATCCAAGTGGCTGTGACTCACCAGCCTATTTCAGATGGGAAATCCAAAGAAATGGTACGTTTCCAGAGTGTGTGTTCGTGTGTGTCTCGCCTTCGTTGTGTTCGTGCGAGCGCCGCCCGTGGATCGCCAAGGCCTTTATGACCCGGGGAACAAGAATTCAACACTTGCATTATAAAAACGGATTCGTAAACACAGGCGTGCAATTATCGGGCGCCACCTCGTAACAGAGAGAGTGCCTGGGGGAGCCAATCAGTCTGCTAACAATCACCACCCCCCCCCCC